>JAHZMY010002584.1:0-15343 GCA_027743915.1 Seira sanloemensis | reverse complement strand
AGGTAATTGGAGGAATTCGACAAAGATACCTTCTTCAGATTCCAAGCTAATTCAAAGTGAGTTCACAAAATGTGCCGCATGATGTGAAGAATTTCATCGACTGTTAACTCTCAATACAAACGGATTGTCTCGAAGCATATAAAAGATCCCACAATTCTCATTGGAATGCCAATGATTGTGATCCAGATTCCAATCCGTTTCCAAGCTTGTCACCACTCTCTCTGTCAACTTGTATTTACTTATATGTACGCACCCGGAGTCAGCCCTCTGCACATCACATCATACCAGTTCTGCAAAGCCTGTACTGGGGCGACGCGAGACATACTTTTACCAGAAGCATTAGCAACGCCTAGGGCAAATTATGACATTCAAAACCATAAAATAAGTGGAACGTTTTTTAACCGTACTGATGTTTATTTTTGGAAATGAAAAGTTATACTTAAATTATAATTGTGCAAATTTAGGTAACATGCACGTAGCACAAATTTCAAGCTGTGATGTACTTTAATTCTAAAAGAATTAATGCGCCGCTGTTTTATTAAAATAAGTTAATTCCTTTTCCAGCAAATCCGATTTTGATCAGTATTTTGAGCTAGTGTTAGCCATATATGGATGTGAATGTAGCAAAATACTTTCTTTGCTCTAAATATAAGCTACATACTTGAATCTGTACATCATTCATTGTCAGAAAATTGCAAAGATATAATATGGCATCGCAGGCAATTTTATTTTGTTTATATGTATCTCGTTGACAATATTGAATCCTTATCGGTAATTCCGCAAAGGTTGATTCGGACAGTATGGTTTAAAGAACTCAAATCAGTAGTAGCCCAAGGTTACTCGTCATTGGAGAAATAACCTCACTTCACAATACGACACGGACGTGTGAAGAAAACTTTTTTACTGAGAGCTAGAAAAAACTGCTTTTCACCTGTCCATATTACCTCTAGACACTATTGTTCGATTCCAAGTGTCAAAATCCTTTTTCCTGTTTCATGACGGCGCATAATGTATTGCATAAATCCGGTTCTTTCGAAGCCACTCTCGCAGTCCTAATTTCATATTTTACATAAGCAAGTGTACTTGTTGAAGGTGTGAAGCCACATCAAACGTGTCAGGTTACCACTGGAAATCACTAAACGTATAAGGATCCATATGTGTGTGCTATTTTAGTATAGAATTTGGTGGGAGGACAAGCGGAAGGTGACGTCAATGTTGTATGCATTACTATCTTAGGCATGAGAAAACATGAGACTGCAATTCGAAGAATCCCTTTAAGGAATGGGCAAAAGTTTCTGGAAAAACAAGTTACTTTCAAGGATGTCAATTTGCACCCCGTACTTGAGCTCAAATGTGTGTAATTAATTTCATACAAGCTCGGATCGAGACAGCTTTTATAGAGTTATGAAGGCTGTACAACTTTAGCTGTTTTATGAATGTAAAAGAGTAGATGTATGCATTACCTCATTTTCATGTCTTGAATTATTCCGAGATTAACAAGTCCTTTTATTTTACAGTATTAACGTTAATGTACTTGCGATCTTGGATTTGTCCGAAATACTGATTATGCGATTAAACTCTCAAGTATACCTCGCAGATGACAGAAGAGGTAGCCCATAATGCCTTCTCTGACCAACGATATGTAAATAAGAGTATAATAAAAATGTGATTTCGTTATTTAAAAATGGTAAAATGCTATTTAAAATAAATTGCATATTGCCATTTTTCCGTATTCTCGGTCGACAATCTAAATTTTATAGTAATAAAATTCAGTCAAAATCAATTTCCAGTTTATCTTATTCTCCAAATTTTGCATACAGATATCAAAAAGTAGCACATGCACGTAACAAACTTTATGCTTAGAACAAAAGTTACTCCATTCCTTCTATCTCTCCAACAAATTTAAATTCTAAATGTAAGATCTTTAAACATCAACATCTACCTTCCGAGAGCTTTATAATGGCACCTTTATCCTTTCTATATTACAAATTTCTGAAGAGTTGTAGCTGCTACTAGCTCCGGTGCTTTTAAGATAGATGTGGTAATATTACCATAATTGACTGCAATTAAGCAAATCACACACGTTTAAAAAAGTCAAAGTTTTAAACACATCTTTCAAAAGTTTTTCAACACAGTTCAGCCAATTTATTTGCAATTGATGCATGGCTTTTCTAAGCAAACGCTGCTCGTCCAAACTTTAGATTATCATTGGCCGCATGTAAATACATACATACTATAACAGACAGCAGTATTGGTGGTTGTGAGTAATACGATCATGTAATTTGATTTCCCTTACCTTTTTATGCGTTTTTGAGTGCTCAATTACGAAGGCCTAGATGGAAAGAAGAATGCATTTTGATAAATTTTTGTGCTAGTATCACGGTTCGCTCTCATCGCATCTCCTTAAAGACAGTTTGACTCACTTTCCCTCCGTTTCCCCAGCTTGAAAGTTTCCACTACATATTGACATTCCGACCCTTTCTGAACCACTTTATTATTCATGTATCATGCATCTCCATCTAGTTTAAGCTTACTCTTCGTTGTTCCGCCTCATTTTTTAAAACTTGCTTCTGCTTTCATATTTCATGGTCCAGTAGAAGGAAAAAATCTAGTGAAATTGGATAGTACGTCGGAGAGAGAAAAAATGAATTCAGGGAAGAGCAGGATTTAAACCCGAAAGAATGTATGTATCTTGTATCATGTACCCTGTAATCATATTTTTTTTTTACAAAGAGAACTCCCTAACTACCACCACCACCAATACCTTCTCATCCTTTCTTCTAGAAAAATCTTACTCTTGCTTTTTTATTTCATTTCATCCGGAAAATAATGTTATTCATTTTGTGCCATTACTTGTTCATCTTCCCATTTTTGCCAGTTGCCTTCTCTCTCCTCTCTTGTTTCGCATGGCTTCTTCTGTTAGTTGAACTGCTGGAGAAATTTGAAACCTCCGAGAAGGAATTGTGCAAGAAGAAGAAGGAGAATCATTGAAGTCGGCAAAACATCATCATCTTCCTCGAACCGTCATCATAAACAGCATACTCGAGAAGACAACGAAGTAGAGCAGCACTTTCACTTTTTCTTTGTGAATTTTTTTTCACCCTCTCAAGCTTTTTTATGCATACACTAAAGAAAATAAAATACGAGAGGGAGAGCCGGGATAATAATTTCATTTCTTTTGTTATGCAAGCATCAAAGTATACGAAGTTATTGGATGGAAAAAAGTGAAGCACTACATGCATGCGTAAAAAGGGCTAAATATGTCTTGTTAAATTCTTCCCTTTTCCTACTTATTTTACTCCACCGCAGGAAAACTGCTCCTTTTTTACTTTGCCGAAACCCAAAGAAACAAGATTGGATTTGGAGAGAGAGAGAAGGGAATAAAGGCAAAAAACCGGAATGAACTAAATGGTTGTGGATTCTTACGTAGACAGGTTCATTAGTCGACTCTCATGAGAGAAATGCAGTCAAAATGGTAAAAGGCAGTGTGCCTTAACTTTAGAACTCTGGCTCATAAAATATCATCGCTCTCTGAATTGGACATGGTAAAAACTATTAAATAGATTTTACAAGATGTGTGCATTTCTACACATTGAAAATGTTAATTTGACTCGACTCGGGTTTTCTGTCTTTTCCGTCAAGTCTAGAAACATGCCTTTTCTACATTCTCCTTGGACAACCTCAAGGGAATGGTGATCAAATATGAGACACGTTTTTTATTAGCTCATCGGTCATTATCAGAAGGCAAGATAAGCATCATTTACTATCCAAGGTTCACCGAAAAATTCGGCATGCTCCTTAAACTTGGCCCGTGTTCTATAGGACGACACTCTGGAGACAAGAAATCTATCTCATCATTCTTCCTCTTTGGAGCATGCACCTGAGGCCGTCATTACACAAAAAAATCTTTTTTTTCTGGGGGAAGACGTCACTTCTTGAGAATCTTGGAAGAAGCTGGTTTCAATTACAGGGCTCGGCTCAGTAAGAATTTTCCAAGAAGAAAACGTAATCAAAGTGAAATACTTAAGATGTGAATACTTCTTCTTCTTCTAATGGGCTTACATTCATTTAAAGCTGTGATGTAAAATTCGAATTTTTTAAAAAGTAAGTAGACAGTGTTTTGTCCTGACTGGAATTTCAATTTCCCTCTCTACATCCTCCCAGCTTATCTCCCTAACCGGGGACTGGGAGAAAGCGCACATGCAAAAATTCAAAATGGGTAGAAATATTTCTTATTTCCAAATGTATCATTCCGCCGTCGAACCGTTCCCGTGACTTTCTCTTTGAGCTGCCGTCCTTTGCTGTCTTGTTTATTATTATGTATCGCACAATAAACAAAAGAGTAATAATAATGATACGCAAAATAAGGTTGAGGTAAAATATTTCAGACACGTCCACCTCTTTATTCACTGACTCCACAGAAAATGAAATGAAAGATGAAGATGAAACAAAACAGTAAACATTTTCGACCGACTCTCTCTCTCTCTCTCTCTCTTTCTCCACATTGTTTTTCATTTCATTTCACAATTCTTCCCCTCTTTCAGCCATCGTCCACATCAACCCTGTGAAAACGTCTTTCTCAAAGTTTTTTTTGCATTTTCTCTCTCTCTCTCCACATTGTTTTTCATTTCATTTCACAATTCTTCCCCTCTTTCAGCCATCGTCCACATCAACCCTGTGAAAACGTCTTTCTCAAAGTTTTTTTGCATTAAAAAATGAATCATCTTCGTGTATGGATTCACGTGTAAATTTTAGTGCGCCAGCACAAAGAGGAAAAAAATATATAAAAAAAGTAGTCGAAATAGAAAAGGGAGAACAACATGTAACTCAAAAGGGACCTCTTTTCCTTTGTACGTGTGTTTGCAAGTGTGGCGTGCACATTGCACTTGCATCATCATCATAATCCCCCCCACAAAAACAAAATGAGAGAAGGCGAAAAGTATACGTGAAGAGATGGAATGGGAGGAAGGAAAAGTGCTTCCTTTTTGTTTCGATGTCGCTGTCTCTCTCCTCTCGCTGAAGTCATTTCTCTCCGGATTTCTTATAAAAAATATAGTTCAAGGGAAAGTGGGAAGATACGCTCGTTGGAATTGGAATGGTTCACGCAATGTGATAAAACATTGCAGAAGAATACTTATCATCGTTGTTGTCATGCGATCCCTGCACCAAATATCATGAACAAGATGTTCTACACATCTTCATAAAAAATGCAATCGGTGTTGATGTTTCAAGCTGTGTGAAACACAACGAAAGGCTGGCTGAAGATGCATTTTAAAAGTGTAGGAGAATCTATGTTTCATGTCCACTTTCCGCTTAAACTTCCTTCCTTGTTTTTCATAAAATTTCAAACTCCAACTGGATGTGGGGTTGAGCACAGCAAGATTGAAAATCTGGAGGAAAGGAAATCAATGAAGTGCAATCCAGCACATCATAACATCCCAGGGATGATTTTGATTTTCCTCCTATTCTCAAAATGGAAAACGACAAGTAGGCGACAACATGCCAGTTTTATTGTCAAGAAAATAAGAAAAGTGTGGACATATAGTAATCGAAAAACAGAATCCTTTTTCTTTGTCCATTTGCCGTACCACTCTCAGAAACATTGCACCAGAGGGACAAAAGTTTGGTGGCGGTGGCACGACGATTGTCATTATCCAATCCGTGCGTTTTCCGTCATTCAAACTATTTTTTGCAGTTTTTCTTACCCAAAACTCATCGCCTTGGTTTTTTTCTGCCTCGCTAATGTCGAGAAAACAGGGCGCGTGAGCGTACATACGACTCCTAATCATTAAAAAAGTTTTCTCGTAGCCGCACTTGCCAGCACGCGTTCAAGCTTCCGAAGAAAATTGTGAAAGTGCGCGCAAAACAAGTTTTTTTCCCTTTTGTACAAAAATCTCCATGTGGTAATTGTGTGGAGATAATTCGCTTCTTCTTAATGATCCTCTGAGCCTCTGTTCCAAACTTTGAGTTAACGCGTAATGATGAAATTGTATGCGGTTCAAAGTGAAAGGTTGCTGTTTATTTTTATGTAGGTGCATACATCAACACATTTTCTCTAATTTGCAGTCGTTGTGGCTCTTAGCTTCTGAATTCAAAACAATTGGTTAATTCTTTAAAAACAATATCAGAGCATTCATATGCATTCATGAGAAACTGCGTAGCACATGGCATATCGACGAAAAAATGGTCTGTCGTACTTTGTGCCCCCAAAAAATGGGATCAAAGATAGAGCAGAAAAAAGAAGGGAAATCTGGACCGTGCTGTGTAATATCAGCAATTTTTTCTCTCTGCTGCACTTTCACATTTTCCTCGACTGTTGTTCAATATAATGTATAAAAATGTGTGACAATCCTTGCTTCCTCCAAGAAAGCTTTATTTCCACTGAAATAATACATCACTAATGTTGTACCCGGAGATGATGATGATCATTATAGTGTGCTGGCTGGCGCTGACTCTTCGTTTTCTTCCTTTCTCTCCAGTCTGACTGACACGTTACAAGTTGATTCCTTGTTGGATGCATGGCTTTTTCCGTTTCCCGAATGTAACTTGGATCTGGAACAAGTTCTACTCTCTACTTTTTTTATCTGATGATACTTCTTCAAGGATTCCTGCGGCATATAAGCATTACATCTGGTTCATCGAAACTTTTACCAAAAGCCCACGCGTTTCCTTCGATTTCCCAGTGGTTATTGCATATAAACATTAACACCACAACTATTAAAGGCGAGAAAAAGAGGAGAGGACTGACAAGAGATGACGACGCTGATAATGTTGATGGCTAAATACTCAAATCATGTGTGATTTCCCAGAACGACAACGTGATTTCTTTTCGGAAGCTGGTGTGGTTCAAGGAAATCTTTTGTTCCAACTCCTCTCCACTTCTTTTTTCCTCTCCTCGTGCTGAGTGAGGGAAAAGGTATATTTTAGAAACAAATATATCATTAATTCACACCACATACAAAACTCAGGCTTACAAGTGTGGCTTACATTGCCCATTCAGCTTTACTCGCTCAATCCATTCTTCCAGGAAATTCAATGGTCAACAAAAAAAACTTTCTTTTTCTTTAAGCTCTGGCTGTGGATGTTCATACACGTAGTTTCTACGAAATGGTGAAACGAAGCCATTTAATACAGAACAAGAGTCCTTGATGCGCACCACCATAGATTGCTCCATATCCGGAGATCGTTCTTTTTTTGTTTATTCATGGACACGCAAATAAACATGGTGATCCAACCAACAGCCCTCCTTTTAAACGTTGTGTAAAAAATGAAATTTCAAAAGGAGGAATTTCTAGCCCAGTTTCCCCTTGGAAATTTAGGTGGGAAATCAGAGATAGAGAATGTTTTTGTTCTCATCGAGAGAGAGAGAGATAGTGAAAAGGACTCATCCTCTTCGGCTGGAATTAAAGTAATAATGATAATGTGGAAACTGATACGGGTTGTGTATCTACGGCAACGTAACATAATTCTTTAACTGAGGCGTTATCTCGTCTTCTTTATTACAGTCTTGTGGATTCAGCTGAGGATGTAGCACTTTTCACTTAAATTATCCATGGGCTTGGAAATCAAGAGGGATTCGAAAAAAGTGGAGAGCACAGCTCTGCGTCTGCTTTTTCAAGCTTTTATTTATTTCGTAGTTAATGACTTACATACATAAAGTTGAAATGTAGCTCCAAGGGATACCAAAGCACGTCTAATTTTGTCCTGCTCCACTTCTCAATTTACATCCAACCTCCGCAGACGGTTCCGTTATGTTGACCAGAGTCACACAATGTGAAGGAAAGTAGGAAAGAGCGACGGGGAAAGATGTAACAGGTTTTGTTTGCAACAACAAAGACGCTTGAGGGTCGCCTTTCAAAGTTTAATTTTTAGCGCTTAGCCAACAATAAGCTGACGAGAAACTATTCGATTGAAATTAATAACCACGTAAATTTCTGCAAAGGAAGGATGAAATTGGCTTTGTATATATCTTTGCCACGATTTATTATTATGTCTAAGCCCTTCCAATTTATTTACTACAGATAAGTAGTTAATGTGTAAAGTGCATTACTCTCCATAAACCAATTCATCTTTGATGCCGCATCCAGACTGTACAGCCCTGGGGCACGTTAAAGCGAATTGACTTTCCTCAGATTTTACTAAATAATTTGAAGCAGCTTTTAAAGTTTGAAAAAATAACATCGCCAGCGCGATATGAAAAGACAAGAAAAGCAACTTTCTTGGTGTTGGTATCTCAAAGACACATATGGATCCGATATGGCTCATGACTTACAAGAAAGACGCTGGATGGAGAAATTCTGCAAAAAGATGGATGAGACTTTTTTGACACGCCATTTGCATATATTTGTGCATACGATGCATCTAAGGAAGGGAAAATCATGTGATCTCTCCAGGAAATCCTTTTTTTGCAAACGAATTTCGATGTTCGTAGTTTTCCCTTTGAGGCATTGCGCTAAAGAAATAAAGCAACGATAATGATCACACTGATGAACGAATGGATTCACATCAGTCGCACCCCACGCTTTTTTCCCATCCTGTAAAAAAGTGGAAAAAAAGATGAGGCTGAGAAAACTTTTAAAAATATATATAATCTATACGCTAAACTAAGAAAACAGATCTCTGACTTTGCGCACTTTTTAAAGTTCATTTAGAATTATTTTGTTCGTCAGTTCGTCACTCTCTCTTTCCCTTTTCCTGTCTATTATTTGTCTGTCTCCGGTGACAAATTTTCTTTGGGAAAGTATCAGAGGAAAAAGTTTTTTTATCCCCGTCTCACTCTCCTATCTCATCTCTTACGATCCAGGAGCTTTTCTCCTCTACGGAAAAAATCTTTATTCATTTCGCTAGTCTCAGCTCAGAGCGTGCCTTTGCTCTTGTATATGAATGAGCCTGGAGAGAGAGAGAAAGTTATATCATCGCTATTCCGTAAAAAAGTAAAATACCATTCCATACGGACAGATTTAAGAAAAAAAAGATGATGATGTACTGCACTCTAAAAAGTAGTAAAACCACTAAACAAATGAGCTGGATTTACAACTTTTCTCATTAAAAAACCATGTTTGGATAAGAGGATTTTCCAATTGGTCCCAGCTCACTGCCGCGGAGCACAAGTACTCGAAAATATTTCTTCCTCCTTCTTCATCCTATAAGCCTTCAAACTGAATAACCTTATTTTTATCTAATTCCCTGCTGAAATGAAGATGATCAACTAAAAAAGTCTCCCTGCGTTATCACGAGTGTCGCAGAATGGTATGGGGTGAGTGCAAGGCAGAATTGGCTTTGCCTTCCTCCTTTAATTTCGGATTACTACTGTATTCCGAGAAATTCAATTTTTCAATGTGCCTCGCGCAATTTTTGTCAATTGTGTCTAGCACTTTTATCGGCAGCTGTTTATGATCTCGAGAAGGAGTATTAAAATCGAAGAAAACAAATCAGCTGATATGAAGTCTTTTGAAATGTAGAGGATTTTGAAGCCGACTACACGAAAAGAGAGTGAAAGCTGGAAAAGGAAAGTGCTACTACGACGAAAAGTACCTTTCCTCACATAGTTCCTTGGTAGATATTATACACAAATATTCACAAATACTGAGGACGCAATTCAAATTGGGAGGATACCGAAGGAACGCAAAAACAAATTTTATGTGGGAAAAGATGTGAAGTTAAAAGGGTATTGTTACGACAGCAATTTCTTAACAGTAAAAACTTATTTGGGCAATACACGTTCAATTATATTTTTCAGGAACAAGATATACATTTCGATTCCGTTTGCACTTCCACGAATGTCAACATGCGAAGCATATGTGGAAATTGCATGTGTGGAAAATTTAGTTCAGGAAAAGAATCGGAAATCTACCTTGGGGAAACGAGGAATTTAATTTATTTGGCGAGTCTAATTTTAGGGGGACGACCACTCGTGCAAAACATTTCGCTCCCATAGTATTTTCAAAGTCGGAGTCTGGCACAGTGGATTACTATTTATTATCATGCACAAGTTACATTATGGCATTGTAAAGAAATAGTTACTATTGGCAGATCGACTCATCAAAAGCATCTTCCTCCTGCGTCCAGGTGTTATGTGGTAATTTTTGCACCATGTAAAATACTGTGCAGGTTATGCAAGAGCTTTAGTAAAAATTGGCCGAAATTTGAAACATATTTCAGTGGAGTAAATCAGCCATAGTGTGTGTCCTTTCTCATCATAATCATTTTCTCATGTTGACGAAGAGGAAAGCCAAAATCGGAAAGAGCTCGTGACGTGCCTTTGGTTACTTACTGCATTATCCTCATCAACAACATGATCCCTTTTTTGAAAAAAGCTTTCCCCAGATGCCAGTATAAAACTTATGTGAAAGGAGAGGAGAAAGGGGAAAACAGCAAACATTTCATTTTATTATGTACATTTATGCAAGGCTCTAACTCCCTTTACGTGAGTTTATGTTTCCTTCGTATACAATCTCTATCCTCAAATAAGAAAAGAGCAGTTTCGCCTTGCAGCCGTCTTCAGAAAAAGAATTTTTTTTCTGCTACAAAACCCAAGTTTGTATTGTAGCTCTTCCTACGTAAATACACATTATTATAAGCTGTTCTTCTTTTTCCTTGTTGAAACCCTTTTTTCTTTCCTTTTGTATTATCCAGTGTTTATCTATGCCTTAAGGAGGAAATGAAATGAAAGGAAAGAAGTAGAAATTGGAAGAAAACGAGAAGTAGGGAGAAAGCAGAGTAGGGCTATGAAAATAAAAAATTATGGCAACCTCATTTTTTGAACTGTGGCAATAATGAAAAGGATTGAAGGGGATGTTTTCAGCAATCACCATCAACCCGTCGACTCCGTCAGAGGGCATGTTACTCTCAAAGTAGTAAAAAAGAGGATAAACTTTCCAGCCACCATCTTTACATTCGAAAAGACCGAAGGTCTTCTTTCTTAACCATGCACTTTTTTTACTATATTGTATTTAAGTTTTATAGGACGAGTTAAAGATGTATGTACCTTGTTTTATACCCTTATTATCCCAGCTTATTTCAGCACAACTTCTTTTACGAGTTTAAAAAAGTTCATTCTTGAATTTAAGAAGAAGAAAAGGGAACGCAGAATGGGTATATACGCTTGGGAGAAAACAAAGGAAACAAGGGATTGTGACAAAGGCCAAAATGAAAAATAAATACATGTACATACACTCACATCATAATCATAATAGTGAAGAGGCTCAAATACTGGGTCAGACAATGTAAACCCTCTGTTTTACACAAACTGCAGCCATGAATGCATGTACCAACAACTTTCACTTTATTGTGAGCCAGTGCCAGTAACTCCACTCTACAAAGCGCTTCAAAGCTTGCCCGTCGTTTTAAAGTAGCATGTAAATAATGAGAAAAACAATTAAATTATCTTATTGCTACTCTCTGATGAAAGGGAGAGACTTGGATATTTGCCAAATACAACGTCTGTAAAGAAACTGGCTCGCTTTCCATTGAATTCCAGTTCAGATATTTATGAACTCCGAGACTTCTGCTCCTATCTTTCACCTCCAGAAAAGTGCAACAGTGCTCAATGGCCGGTCTCAAGATTCAAGATGGAGAGGCTTATAAGCCTCTTTTCTTGTTGTCGCGAAGAGCCATGCAATAAAAAAGGGATGGAAATTGAAAGGTAGATTTCATGCAAGATCCGAATGACCCGTATAGCGATTTCGTGAACATTACTATAAAATGCGCTATAACATTAGAAACAAGTCAGTTCTGCCAAACCTATTTTAGTCTGGGAGGTATATTTCACAATTTTTGCAAATAAAAAAATCGCAAATTCTGGACTGGGCCTGACAAACTCGGGTTTTAATTGAGCGGGTTGAGGTAACCACATGCGTTCGGAATAAGTACATCGTTATGAATATGCTTATAATTTGAGCAAATTGTAAGAAAGAGCACAAAGACGCTTAAAATGACTAACTTAATTTGCTATGCTATATATTCATAACGAATTTTGGAAGGTAGATGACTGGTAAGGTTATAATTTTGAAGACATTTGGAGGGATTGGAGGAAATGTTGGAAATTCTTACATATGCATTCAGCATATGGATTTTGCAAATCGGTGTTTCACTGCCGTTGTTACTGCATTCGAGAGAGAGCATTGAAGTTGGTCTGAAGGAATATTGGACAAATTATCATATGAGATCTGGAGACTAATTTAGCCTTCGAATTAAGACTAAAGGAACAAGAAATTTTCGGGACATTGGCTTGCTTAGGTAACGTCATGCAAGGTTAAACGAGGAGTATAGGTTACGAAGTATAGGTTAGGTCTAACGGAAAACGAACGGTCCTGGTGGGAATGAAGATAAAACGGAATATTTTGGTTAGGTCAAAGAAGACAGAAGAACCCACTGAACTTATACCTCCTAAAACTCCATCGCCAGTATTATTGTATGCTGGCTTTTCAAACAACCCTTTTCGTGGAAATCGTGAACCCTTCATGGTTTTGTATCGTTTTCCTAACTACATCGTATACACCGATGTGCTAATCGTAAACGAACCACTTGCTAAATGTCCGCTGGATCGTGCACAATTTAATACTGAATTTATTATGAGGCAAAATCTCTCCGAGGTCCTGCTAATTTCGCAGTTAAAAATTCGCATAGGATCGAATTATCTTCGATGTAGTAAAGACAATTACACAACACACAACAACTACCGTTTTTCCTCAACTTAACCTCCTCAAAATGAGGCGTTAATTTGGGACAGGGGGTTAAATCCAGGAAATACGGTATTCACAAAAATTGGCTTTATTTGTTTTAATACTCATTGGTTTTCAGCGTGAATTAGACTTCACAGATTTTGCTGAATATTTCCGGACATCGAAAAAAATTTCGCTAAAACTAAAAAAACCTAATGCATGCACAGAAGATATACCAAATTACATAGAAGTATTCACCTAGTTATCATATTCTTAGGTGAAAGTGTAATTCAGAACTCGTATTAATTTAGCACAAATTTATGTCTAATTTTAAATACGTAGATATGTGTACATGAGTAGATGTAATACATTTTCATTTTATGGTAGTTGACATTTTTCATATAAACATGATTTCAACAAACATTAAGTAGATACTTAATTTAGCTCAAAATCTCAAAACAATTCCGGAGTTCCAAGGTCTGAAATTCCGAGGGAGCGGATACAATGATATCACCTGGCAAAACATTCTCCTCATGACCCTTGGCTGGAGGTGATAACTTAGTTTCGTCGATGGGCTTCCCCGGAGTCTGCTCGGGACCAAGGTTAGGATTAAGCACCGAATTCACGCTCATCTTCTCCGATTCCTGAATCTCGAAGGGATCAAAACTTTCGTCGTAATCGCTATCGACCTTGCCATCCATCTTTAAATCCCATTCACCTCCGGCCCGCTCCACAATATTGTAAACGTCAAAAACCGGGGCCCTCTAGAACATAAAAGGAGAAAAATATGAAAACAAGTCTATTATCTTTATGACTAATTTTTATTCAAATTAATTTTCTTCTAAAATCAACTCACCAACACTTGTTTCCACGCTCCGGCGGAAAAGTCGGATGTCGACGTCGTGATCTTCTGCTTGTTATGTTCAGCGAAGGGATGGGTTCCTGAGCGCCATTGGTGACGATGCTTTACACAAGGGCGTTCCTTGCTACATCGTTTCTTCCAGTCTGGCCACAGCGCCAGTTTTCCCGTGAATGAATATTCAGAAGAATTTACTGATTCGCCACCATCGGCGTTGACCGCCGAGGTATCACTGGAATTCAAAGTGGTCTCAGCCGTGGGAGCAACGCTCTCCTCCTTAAAAACAAAACCAAAATAATAATTGGTAAAAACAGATTGAATGAATTAAACATATTTTTGGCTAAAAAACGTGTCCTTTACCATCACTGATTCTGAGGTCATTATTATCTTCTTGTCGCCGTCAGAGTCAAAACAGGGCATTTTCGTTTCACTGTTCTTTGCAAAAGAGTGGTCAGTCAGATGTTTTGGTGGTATGTCGACGATCATCAGCCTATTAAATAATTGAAGACTGATTAGTTTCTGTTCCAAAAATAAGCAAATTATTGAGTTTAAAGAGAGATATGTAAATATAGAATTGAAGTTTAAAAACTAAACAGTTTTTCAGCCAGTCAAATGAAATTGCGGTGTTGTGATAACTGAATATCACTTCATTAAAACTGGAAAAGGTTCCTCTACGTTCGCAACCTAAAAACTAACAAGAATTTGTTCTCCAAAAACATTTCAGGATAGGCAATAGCTATTTTGAAAATTAAACAAATAATTTCAATACTTTTAAGATGCCGACAAGAGCGTCACTATTCCAAAGTTTGGTCCTTTCTAAGTTCACTAAAGTGTTATAATGTATAAGTCAGATAGACTATCACTTTGTATAGGCACGGGCGATGAACTAAACATGTGACCAGTATTTTGTAACCACTATAACAGCAAACGTATGATACTATGGCAGTATGTTTATCTAGATCGTTCCAATTACCTTATTTAATTTCTTGCCTGACCTTGCGACAATTCTTTAATTCAAGGTATTCTCTCCGTGATTTCGGTTTTATATGGTAGTCGTCAGTTCTAAATTATAACTTGTAATGAAAGAAAATAGTTTTGGGGCCTCATAAAAATCGCAGCGAATTGGGTATTATCAATTAATACTTGCTTTGCTAGTAACTACCTTACACTTGCCCCATACATAAAGCACGATGTCATAAAAGGCAGTTAGACTGTCTAGCGTAGACAGACCGGCTCGCTAAATTCGTAGCAATTCTACGAGGATTTTACTTTTGCCAAGAGATACTTGGTAAAACGTGTCCACAGTTTCCACTCGTTTTGTTAGTGTGCATTCCACTCGTCCATAAAATAATTAACAACTAGCTGGATAATACTATACATTGGTCCATTGTGCATACATATCATCCGAGAAAAAACAGGTTGCTCAACGTTTTAAGGTTTTTAAATACCGCGGCCTTCATCCACTTATGCTGTTGGGAATAAGATAAACATCATAGTACAATACGGCTTTGTTCATAATAAATAAAAAATCCTACTGTAAGGTAATATTAACGGCGTAGCTGAAATAATCATATGAAAAAACGGTTTCAGTTTTGAATTCCCCACTAAATTTGGATTCGAATAATATGTCGCGTGTACTTTCCATATTCAACGACTTTAACGGCCATTTACTGTTTTTTAAAATCTATCTGCACACCCCCTGTGGTGCGAGGTAATATCACATTACCCCGACACCGCCGTCGGAGCAACCGCAAGTCTTCAAGAGGCAAACAGGCCTCATAAAGTCAACAGCAAGAGAACCGAGCTGCAGCCGAGCTCATCT
>JAHZMY010002583.1:0-13104 GCA_027743915.1 Seira sanloemensis | reverse complement strand
AGGTTCACTCGTCCTCCACGTTAATCCTTAATTTGTCACAGAATATTGTCGGACCTTTTCTATATTCTTACCAGGGTTTATTTCACATGTATTTTTTTCACATTGCACAGTGTGCTGAACAACGAAGGGCCGTCCAAAGTCAAAATTTGGACATTAACCATATTTCACATTTAAGTAGATTGGTGTCGGGAACAGTTAACTTTGAATACAATGTTCTAATATGCTGCCTAAATAATTCTTGCCCACATACATTCTCCATGTAAAAATGGGTTTCACGGTGGTTAACCATAAAAAATTATTTTCTCTCCTAGCTGGCAAATAATTCTGTGCTTTTTACTTACCGGCTTTTTTCTGGTTGCCACGGAGACTAAAAAGTTTTGCGCTGTGGCTAGAGGAAACGACAAGAAATCCTTGATTTCACTTATCTCTGTAATAGTTTTAATGTATATGGATTGACTGATTTCTTATTAAACTGTCGTTCAGCGGTTCAGCTCATTTTCTGAACTCTGCAGCTCAGAACCTGTGCTTCACTTCAATTTAGATGGTCGGCAACAATTCCAAATAAGGTGTTTGCAGGGATAAGAAGGAGCTTGATTTTTGTAAATTGTGCAATATTTCAGTGCAACATTTAAATCCTGAAGTATGCACGAGTTTGTTGAGTAGCAGGTATTGATTCAGTGTGCTACTTAATATTAGCAGTATTTAAATTGTTTACATTTACTTGCTGATACTTATCTTCCAATCTACCGATACAGTCACTAGACCTAATTGGTAGCAATATATCTCAATTAGATCAATCGCAATTAGATTTGAGCTGTGAACCGCGGAATAGAATTGGAAACTTTGGTCCGGATCCTGAGGGCATCTTTGATCCTTTTTGCGGCGGTATTAAAAACAGATTTTTGGGATTTTTGATTTTCAGTATCTAATCCCTTTTAAAATTTGGGTGATGGTGAAAATTATGCGACCAGTTGATCAAACTCATCGCAAAGATTGTAAGTATTTTCTTAGAGATTCTCTGCCATTTTAGCTTGGGTTTTATGTACCTGTATTTAATGACTAAAGTATTTTTCACATTCAATCCAACGTTGATTACAGGTCCATCAAATTCTTGAAAATCTGCTACATCTGTTCCAATGACAAAAATTGCAATTCCTAAGACATTTCAATAGGTGGCTTTTACAATGCATCACACATTTATATTTTCAAGTGACAATGAATGAAATACATACATTTTATTTACGTAAAGGTTTTCCAGAGAACGTTTATCAAAGTTTCTTTTGCTTGAATTCTCTGAAAATTATAAATAATATTTTACTAACTTATACGCAATGATAGTCGACTAACATGTATTACTAGTTTGAATTTTAATTTATTATCAGTTTTCAAATTGACATTAGCATTAACAATTGCATGCAACTTAATTATTCAAAACGGATTTGAAGAAATGAAATTAAAACTATGTACATAATAGTAAGATACCGCTTTGTGGAAGCGAAAGAATTTGTTAATATTGAATTAAACTTTTTTGTGATCACTGAAGCCAAAAATCGTTTGAAATTTTTATTGTTCATTAAGCGCTATACATATTGCAAACGTCACGATGTAAAATTCTCCATCAAATGTAATATCATTCAATCGAACAGATTTGATGCCTGTAGGTGTTTATCATGAAACAGGTACATAATTTCTACTACCGTTCCAAACGCAAGTAACACATCTTTCTGTAAATAGTACGGGATGCTAACCCCAATCCCAAAAAATTAATTTCGCCTACTGTTACCCTCCATAGTTTAAGCTGACATCCCGGATATTTTGCATTCGGCGGGTTGCATACTTCCATTTTGCATATATTTCCATTCTCATCCTCTCCCTTAACCCGACTCACGAACAAAAATTGAGTTAATGTGGGCAGCCTGAAGCCTATTTAAAAGAATTGGAATAATTAAAGAATGTTGTGTGGAGGAGTTCCACACA
This sequence comes from Seira sanloemensis, assembly GCA_027743915.1. Classification (NCBI taxonomy): domain Eukaryota; kingdom Metazoa; phylum Arthropoda; class Collembola; order Entomobryomorpha; family Entomobryidae; genus Seira; species Seira sanloemensis. The sequence continues at coordinate 11,127 of JAHZMY010002583.1, read as the reverse complement.
AACTCCAGGTTTTTCCTTGACACTGCTTCGTCACACCCGGAATAAATGGGAAAAATGCATGTGAGACTTTTACCGGGTCAGTTGAAACCCATGGTATATAGAATAGATGGTACGGCACGTTTGGATACATGCAGGGATTTTTCAGTTTACTTCGACGCCACCAAAATCTTTGTAGAAAACCTAATAAGATTCACCCCGTATGACGTCAGTTAAGTGCCAAATTCCATAGCTTGCATTTATGTACCTGTGACGGTGCTGTTGCCGACTTCAACCACTATTTTCGGCAAAATTTGGTCAAACCTCTGATTGCACTTTACTAATGATGCGATGATTTTTTCTAACGATTTATGCACTCTAAATTGTTAAATTCGAAAAAATTGCGCGAGAAAATGAATTTTTTTATTTGAATCGTCAAGGGCAATGTTGAAGCCCAAGTAACAGAGGCAGTGGCAATGTGTGAATGTGATGATGAGCTGCTGTCCAGAATTTGATTGATTTCGGAATTTGCCACGGAGAACGCAGAATTCGAGATTGTGTTATTCTGTAAGTGGAAGTGGATGCCCTGAGGCGTGATTCGGTGAACACATGCTTCAGGAATAAGCTACAAAAGTTCGTGTGGGAAAAGCCAATTCTGGAATCGTATGACGTGCAAAGACCGTGTTTTGTTTATCGAGAAGGGAAGCCGCGCCGACAAATGTGAATAACATTTTTCGCTTCTGTCATTGCCTTTCTTAAATAGAGGTTTGAACGACCACTTAAAAAATTGGAGGACAGTTCATTACTGGCATTTTACTTGAAGCTGAGATCGAAGAATGCAGTATATGAAATATGGGACCATCCACAAACGACGTCACGTTAAAAAAAACTTTTTCTGAGACTCCCCTCTCCCCTTTCTCACGGCATTCGTAATTTAAATAAACATTGCGCGTCACGCTCATCTTAACACCCCCTCCCTCTCTCAGACCGTGACGTCGTTTAAGGATCGCCCATAATGGGCAGAACATATTCTCAGCATTAAGTCGAACACAGTCCAAATCGACTATTGTATTTGCTAAATCATTTGTCTCACAGTGCCCCTAGCCATTGGGTTTTACCTGTTAACGGCAAATGCGTTTTTTGGGCAGTTTTGTGCAGCTGGGTAAAGAAAGTGTAAAATACCACTTAACGAAATTCTTATCCGATTTCAACACTAACGTCAACCCCTACACTGTTTATCTACGCTAACAACGCTCAAAGTTTTAAAAATACTCCACACTTTTACGATTTACAATTTTTTTTTCAAAGACCTGTGCTTAAACACACAGTGACAAAATGCATTCAACTAAATTCCAAAATTCAAGCCATCTTTATATTATTGGAAAGATTTATCTTTGCAAATAGCTCAGGCATTTTCTGGAATTGCAAAAGTGTCAAAGCTTTTAGTGTTTACGGGTTATGAGCGAATCTTCCAGGAAAAGCATACGTCTTTGACAGAAACCCGAACCTCCAAAAACGTAATATGATTAGGGGCTGACGCTGATATAATTCCGAAGCTCCCGCTGCTTCCACTATTTTTAGCCGCCTTGGGGGAACCCTTAGAAAATAGAAGAAAATATGGCGCTTCTTCTTCTCCAACTTCTTTTTCCCCAGCGAAATGAACTGATTCACACTGACATTTTCCTATCTTGGAAATATTTTTCCAGAAAAGGAATGAGAGATTTTCTCTTTCTCCGTGGGATCACAGCCTAGGGTCGTGATCACCGCATGGGGTAATTGACCAATCGACTCCAATTCATTCCAAGTTCAAGATTGATATTTCATACGAGCATTCATGGGTTGTGTCTCATCCAGCTAACAGAGATCCAGAGATCCAAAGATCCAGAGAGATGAGGTAAATGGGTAAAAAAATGGGTGCGGTGGCGGATGGAATGTCAAATGCTTAATGCCATGAGTCGAGTCGGTGGGTGGGTGCCGCCGAAGGAGTCAGGATGAGGTGAAATTGGATTAAAGATCGGATTCACAGGAATTTCTCGCTTTTAGGATTTGAGGGAAGGTTGGGTCCCACCCTCGCATGGTTTCGGATTTAAATCGTCGGATGTCGGAAAGTCGGAATCATACTTGAGGCAGGGCATGAATTTCAATTTTGCTGCTTCAAGTCAGTCGGAAGCGAAACAGAAAATTTTGGAAGGCGTGGTTAATGTTAGTTAATTTTTTCAAACGGGGCTACCGACCAAGGTTTTGACTCGTCTCTGAATTCCAGTTGGGCTAAATGTCTTAGGCTAAAACACCATAATTTAAATGTAAACTAGGTCATAACATGACCAAGTTATATAGAATATCAGGTAAGGTCACAATTGCGGCATTTGTCACATCTCGTGAAATGAGAAATCTCCTGCGCTGAGATTCCAGCTTGTTGCGCTGTTTAAACCAATTTGACTTAAATTTAAAAGATATTTGGGCGAGTAAATTTTTTTCATCAATTAAGAAATCTGAACCTTCCAAACTGCAAAAAAAATCACAAAACTGAAATTAGAAAAAATTACCAAACTGGCCACCATAATACCTATATTTATGCATTGGGCCGTTAGTGTTGCCGATTGAGCGATTAAAATTCCAACGAACGATTTTTGGTCATGGGAAAGTTATTCTGAAATTAACTGTTTGATAGATTATAGCGCACGAGTAGTTACAATGAAATTTCTGAAAGCAATTTGTTCCTTGTAGGCAACGCAGGAACCGATCGTGAAAACTTGAATTGTATACAAATTCCAATAGCCTGGTAGGTGTATTGTTCGTTGTCCATAAGTGGGTTGTTCAAAAGTATCGATATGATTCTAACACGGTGAGTAAACGGGATATGTTTCGAAATTACAAAAAAATCAGAAACAGAGAAAACAAAAATTTCTGTAATACGGTCAGATACCAAAACTTAGTTTTTGTGGGAATCAAATTTGGCATAAGGACGTTGTTGCCGTTGTTTCCCGAAAGGCCTGCTAAAACATCTTAACACCCGAAGCGTTCCTGATGTCTCAAAATGCCCCATTGCTCAAAATACTTTAAAGCCACTAAAAAGTCTAATTTTTACCTTCATCAGACAATTTAAACATCACATCCCAGCACCCGGGACATTTGGACAAATGGCATTTCTAAAATAATAATAATATGACCTACATTTTGAGTTTGTGTCTCACTGCATCTACCCCAAGAAACGAGGATGTGTTTTGTTGAATGAAAGTTGACACCATGACTTCCGTTTTCATTTCATACATTCATTCATCATTCAAATTAGAAATATTTGCAACAGCCGTTTTTAACTGCTACATCAAGTTTTTTCGGGGTCCAATACGTATTTAGTTTACCAGTCCGAAATAATTGCTCACAAAGAAGACAAATTATTCAGAAACAATGCAATTACTTATGCTGAATCCATAATCAATTACAGACAAAAATTGCTCTAAACTTACAATATTTCATCGAATGCAGATTGACGACATTACGTATTACAAGATTCCGTCAAATGTCTATTTACTGAAGCCGTTTTGAAAAGATTATTTTTATACAAAGATTTATGATCACCTTTTGCAATGTACTTTAAATAATAACCAATCTTCTTGCATTGGCCTTTTCCTGTGTACCTAATTTTGTTGCCATCCAACCAATCACTTTTTTTTTATTTCAAGAATGGCCTTGCGTCTGTCAAGTCAAATCTGTTTACTTCCGAAAGTGGACGTCGACGTTGACAGATGATCACAACAAAATAACCTGATGATGATTTACAGCTTATTACTACCACGATCATCCAAACTTATCTTGGAGCGAATATGTACACATACCAATATAAATAAATATCTCTTCACTTAATCTAAATAAACAGATCAAAGATTCATTCACGGCAAATGTCACAAAATCAAAGTTCTTCACCCATTTTTGTTTTGTCGCGAGTGTGGAGTGGCAAGAAGATCACACAAAAAATAGGGTTTCTCCATCCCTTTCAAAAGCCAGCGAATTATCCTTCAACTAAAGTTCAAATCGGCGCTTATCATCCCTTTAATTTGTTCATGCTTCGTATTTATCTAATTTTGGAGAGGAATTAGAATATCTGCCACAAATTGATTTCTGAGTCAAACCTTGACGAAGCAATTTTTATACAGGGTGTTTCAAAGATATCGCTCTACCATTCTGTAACCAAGGATTTTTAATCTCAGTTTCCAAAAGTTTGTGTGCTACGTGTTTAAATGGTAGAGCAAAACTTTTGAAACACCCTATATATACATATATATACGTATTTACCCAGCGTAGCGGAATTTCTTTGTTAAACCTGTTGTCCCTGGCAACAAAAAACTTAAGAATGTAAATTTCGTTATAATAGTCCAAATTCTTAATTCAGAGAAAGAACCAAATTTGTCGAATTTCTTAATGAGAATTATAAAAAAATGGCTAAAGATAGTTGTTATATATGCAATATTGTCTATCAAAACACATTATTTTACCAACAACGCAAAATCTGGGGCAACAAGATACAGTTCTCTGAAGCTCAAATTAATACGTCTCAAGTGTTCCCAGCTTTTTTCTGATTTCGCTGCCAGATGAAAACCAACCGTTTTATGCACAAATGTTGCTATTTGTATATGTAATTTTATCACCAAACACAATTTTTTTTGGTAAAAACTAAGACAAAATTTGATTCCTCCAAGAAGCCTTTGAAGTCCTGGCATCTTTGGAACAACGGATCAAGGTTTTTTCCATACTAACTTAAATTTGCAAGAGTTAAATCTCATTTGCATACATAAAACTTATTTATTTTGGTCTTCCAAAATAAAACCAGGTCATTATTTCCCTCAACTTATGTAACCCAAACTTGCCCCCAACTCTTCAACTCTTCAACTGATCTCTATTTACTTCATACTTTAACAGTGGTCCATCTCCATTTTTTTAATCCGTTTAAAAGCTAATTCCAGATTATCTCTTCTGCAAATCTCCATTGATCCTTATCACGACTTATCTTGTACCTTCCAGTTACGTATGTTTGTATGTACATTTTACGTTCACATCTTTTTATCTCACAATCAGTCTCAAATCCCAATCTCGTTTTATACGATTACCATCACTACGTTTACGATCATACACACGGAGACATGACATGAAAAGAGTCGTAAAAGAAGTTGACTTTGACTGCATCAAATCCATGTTTGCCAAGTGGAAATAGTGTTCAAATACACTTTATGGCGTGGAAATTGATTACATTCCGTCGAATATAAAAAAAGAGATAATCAAAATATACATTTATCGGGAAATGTTAAGCACGTAGTGCGCCAAGTTCGACGTGACCATTGAATTAGCCGGCGTGTCTGGCTCTGCCAGCATCTATTTACGGAAGAGGGTTGGAATCCGGGAAAAATTAGGAGTGGTAACTTGTGGTAAATAAAATGTTTGATATCTTGATTTTCTTTATATGTATATGTATGTGTAATCATGAGAATGCACACAAAAACCAGTTGAACGCTTTTATAGTTCGTTTAAAATGCCATCAATTACTGAGTGGAATTCCATTTCCGGAAGTGAGTAGAATTTTGAAATACAGAGAGATAAGATTTTAACCCATTTTTAAAACGTGGCGGCTTGGAAAATTGTGAAAGACTCCGACGCAATATAAAGGATGAGGAAAGTCATCTGCTGGGGCATTGCAAAACAAATAATGCAATACATTTTAAAGTTTTTTTTGTTAAAATTTGCCGGGAAAAAAGTTTAAATATCTCCAAGGAAAACCCCAAACTTTCGCGACTTTCAAAAGACTCGATTCAAATTTGAAGCTGATATAATGAATTACGAAAAGTCTATTTTTGGGGCTTTGTGTGACAAAAATTGTAATACATTTAAAAGTCAATTTGGCGTTTTCCGGTTTCCTGAACTCTTCCTCGGAAAAGTCACTTTTATGGCACCAGTGCACTGGAAAATACCTGTGGTGGCTAAAAATGCAACCCTTTCCCTATTTATTTACAAAAGAGCCAATTTTATTTTCTGTGTGTCTCGGTCTCAGGTCGACTACTTAAACTCATACTTATGTTTGTACCTCCCCGAGAGAGTCATTTGCATGGGCGATCTCATTCCAGTTTGGTCCGCTCCGGTGATGATTTGAAAGGACCCGGATCACGTAGGCACGTAGGCGGTGACTACTATACATATATGATGATGTGATACCTTGATACGTGAATACTGTGATGGGATGGATGATGAAATAAAAAAGTCGTCTTTCGGCTCGACGACACACAGGAAAATGTTTTGTGATGAGAAAAGTCTCAAAGTGGGAGAAAATACTCGTAAAAATATATTAGTCTTGTGTATTTAGCTTGTCACTGGATTAATTTGGTTCTTGTACGGATCGCAGAGGGATTGATTTCAATACTTTTTTCAAACGGTTCATCCAAGGTTGGACGAGTTCAATTCAAAATGATTCAAATAATGTTACACTAATGAAGAAACTAATGTCAACTTACCGTTCATATAATATATAAAAGGTAATATTGACACAAGCTAAAATTTTAATTATTTACATAAGCAATAACAGCTTTCCCCAGCATCATTCCTCAAAGACATAAAGATATCGGACTCCATGACGTCAATGAATTTTCATGCCATTTTCGTATTTTGAATGGTTGGGAGGTCAGCGTATTTTGGAAAATAATTTATAAGATACACCGAACTATTTAAAAAATGTTCGAACGATTTTGTCATATGCCTCTTAGAAGTCGAGGATCCTTCAATCTGAATATATAGGAAAAGGCCGAATGCGCATCGTCACGTGGAATGGAGTCAAAGGGCTATTCACTCAAAACTTTTAACACACTATGGAAAATGTTATTCACATTTAGCACGGTGCTTTTGAATATATTTTCAGTGCAGAAGGTTAAATACAACTGCCGCAGTTTTCGAAACCCTCCGTTTAAAGTGTTTCGAAAGCACGAATTGATAAGGAGCTATTCAATTATTCAGGTATAAGGGCAGCCCACACAATGTTTATATTTTTTGGATTATTTTTGGATAAATACAAACCTACATACATATTCAATTAAGCCGTTATAGTTTCAGTTTAATCATATTTCACTTAAGCCGTTAAGCCATTGGATGAACGTTAGGCTAAAATGTTCCAAGACTCCTTCAATGTTTAATCATTTTGCGACAGACGGCGTAATCACAGACCCACGGACACACGAACATGGACAAACACATTAAGTGCATGAAATCACCAAAGTTCTGTACGCTTCAGCGACGCAACACGTAATCAGTAATGGCTCTCTGGACAATTTCACAGTTTCCTTGAACTCTGGCAAAGAGTACATCTCACCAAATTCCGTCCGGACTGTGCTTAACCCGTATTGACTGGAACTATCTTTTTAAAAAACTATTTATAGGGTACATACATACATCTATCACATTAAATTAGTTAACCTTCATCCAAATATACAAAACCTAAATATTTCCATACTTGAAACATTGTGCCGATACCGATTCACGCATCGGTATACGGGATACGGTAATTAAACCGGATTAAGGATGTGACATGCTCTTGGGGGCATCCATAAATTACGTAACGCTAAAAAACCTTTTTCGGACCACCCACCCACCCATTTACGAATACATTGAGTGTCATACCATCGCTTGACCACCCTCCCACCCCCAAGGCGTTACATAATTTGTGGATGCTCCCTTTACGTAAAAAATGCTTAAATATTTAGTCAACTTATTGCATCATGCATTTCCAAAGCCTTTCATGAATAATGATTGGGAATGAATGAAAAACCCAACTGGATTAAAATTATTGGGTGATAATGAATTTTCACATTTAAATATAGTTTAATGTTTTCGACTCTGCGTGAGTTGTAAAGGCTTTATGCTTCATGTAAGTTACGACTCAGTCCAAAGTCCCCTGGCTTGCCACAAGCTGGGGTCATCAGTCATCACTCATCATGCATGGTGCTTGGTGCTGCTCTTGATCCCTCCTTTCGAGAGATATATTAAAATATTGGAATGAGAACACGATCTGGAATCAGGATGACCTGACCTGGCGCTTGCTTGACGCTTGCTCATTTGCATCTGGAGAATCTGGTATTTGGAGAAACGGAGGAGCATTTTTATTTGGTTAGGCGTGTAATTGGAATGATGTGTGTGATTTGCGATTGCAATTTTGTAATTGACCGGCTTGCCCATTACGTGGAGCTTCGTGTCAGCATAAATCATGTGAACTTCAGACGTCGTAAATTATAAGACTTTATTGGAATTGAAATGAAATGTTTGATTTTGGAAAGCTTTGAGTCGACTAATAAAATAGAGCGTATTTTTGTAAGGGTGAAGAGACTGCTGGGGTTAGCCAATTATCAAATTCAGCAAAAAATCAAATCAGTAAATAGGCACTCCCAAAACGAGGCCTTAACGTGCAGCGATTTTTGACCTATAACGTGGTAATAACTCATTAGAAATTTTAATGACGCTTTCAACTAATGATGCGTAATTATTTGCACCCGAGCCTCGGAGTCTTGTTTTGCTTTTACAATTATTTTACGTTTTTCCCCAATAATTGTGGTCCATTAGCTACGATTGTTGAATTGGACATCAATGTGACATCTCAGGCAATGTTAATAGTGAGTAATGAGTTTCCAGGATTACATTTTTTGGCCTTTTTAATAAAAATATCTAATCTCAACAAGTTCGGTCTTACACATAAATATCCTGAATTTTCGAAGAAAATAGTTAACTTACTAATCAACCATTATTTTTCTTTAGTGTGATTACTGATTACCATGTATAAACCTAATTCTTGACCAGTTTCGGCCTTTGCTTCGTTTCATCAAATGCCGAGTACGACGGACGCCTTAACGCAAATTGATTTAGATGGCGAAGGACGATTAATATTCATGAATTCCTTCATTAGCAACCATTAGGCTGTCTATTGGCAACTAAACAGATTCAAAGTTTGAAAATTCACGACCGTATTATTTTGGATTAGATTGTAAGCGCTAAGTTAGTCCTTCTAACAATGATTGGAGACGCAATTTAGGTGACCTCAATATCTCCCAAAAAAATAGCTAGATTTGGTTCCCCCGAGCGTGAATTTCGATACATCACGCTTATCCAAAACCATATGATGTGTGATGCTGAAGTTCATGATTCATGATTCAACATTTATTTATTATTTTTGACCATATAAAGCCCTATTCCTTCCCTCATGTGCAAAAAACACGGTTGAACTTTTGAACCATTACCTAAACATTCCGTTTTTGTTTGTCTTGGCAAACATTTATTTAAACATTTAAACATTTGAGCACAATGATGAATGTAATCATTAATCACAAAATCCATCTCGTGTGCACGTGCGACTCCAACTTTGATTGTGTACATTCTGACCAGAGTCACATGCAACTTTGCTTGAAACACACGTAATAACTAATTTTGCATCTGTCGTCTGGTTGTATCTCATTTTTTTTAAATAACTTGTATTTAGACCCGTGTAATCACACGGGTCAACACTCCTTCTAGTCTGAGCCTAAGACTAAGACCAATTCTAACTTTTAGATATGAATAGATTCTTCACACACCGCATACTGCTGGTAACATAGTGGAGTATTTTGATTCGACTAAGTTTTAGTTTCAAGACATTTTTGTTCGCATAATCCATAAAATAGGTAATTCAAATATATTTGAAGGTGAGACTTGGGCCGAGATAAGCAGAAAATTGTAAAAAGTGGAGACAGTCTCAGGGTCGAATACGAGTTGCGTGGAGGTTGTCGGACAAAATTCGAATTATATTTTTGACATTTCAATAATCACACGGCAGCATTCACACAGCCATAATCCGAGAGCAAAAATAAACATTAAACGATCTGCGACATCTTAAACTCTGTCCTGACACAGTGTTGCTGTACGGTCGTCGTAACTATTTAAATACGATTGATCCGAAATTTCAAACATTTAATCAAATCTAAAAACACTTTTTTCCTTCCCATTGACCGAAATTAGCAGATAAATATGGTAGAGTAAAATAGGTAAAATATGAAAAAAGCATTTCGTACCACAAAATTACAGCTGCCGCAAAAGTCCTATGCAATAGTGTAAAGTATAAACACAATGTAAAATACAATATGTTGGAGAAATATGAGACAAATAATCAATCACATTCAACGGACAAATTTGGACAAATCGAAAATTTTGGCCCACAAGAAGCACCTTTTCCACGCCCGTATGAGAATCACCTGCGGCGGGGAAAGTTCCAAACAAAATGTCAACCGAAATAAAAACAGTCTAGCAAACGAATTCATAAATATAGTAAACGTTTACATATGTGGAATGCCTATTTTGATGTAAAATCGCATTGAAATTCCAAGTTGGGCTTTAAAATCCCTTTCATCGTTAGGAAAGGAGCATCCTTCTACAACTTTTTTTGTGAATTACAAAATAAAAGGACAAAATTCAGCTTCTTCTTATCCACACTCCTGAATTCCATGCAGATGCTGAAATAATATTTCGGAATTTTAAATATGCCAATTAATGCAGCAATATTTTAACCTCGTAGATGAGATGACTATATTTTTAGGGGACAAACAGCTTCTGAAAAATTCAGGCGCTTTTATCTTCATGCGGAAGCAATGAGGGGAAGGATGTGTCTCATTAATTTCAGATTTTCGATTAAACCCAGCATCAATTCTCACGTTTCTCACGCATTTTAAAATGTGAGTATTAAAACACTTATGTAAATGTGTTTATATATTTTCACATGCCATTTTTTTGGAAAACTTCTAGTGAAAAAATAATCATTGTTGTACAACTACAACTACTACAGCGTACCATAATAGTCAGCTAACTTTCTAAGCCGATTACAATAATTTTCTCCCTGATTAAAACTTATTAAATCCTCCAATTAAACTTTGCCAACACAATTTAAATCCTCTTAAAAAACTCTTCCCTTCGAAGAAATATTCCAAAGCAATCAACACCTTTTAATAAATTGCTTTTCCCTAATTTAAATTCAGTCCAGTTCTCGCCAAAAAACATAAATATACAAATTACTTTAAACAATTATTTTTTTCCAGTTTCCAGTTTCCACTCACCCAATTCCAATCCAATTCATTAAATTCATTACATAAAATAAACTTTTAA
>JAHZMY010002581.1:0-18705 GCA_027743915.1 Seira sanloemensis | reverse complement strand
GCCAAAAACCGGGTGCTAATGGACCTGTTCCGGGTAACCAGTTCTTTTATGATACGTCGTACACGGGGGAAAATTTTCGAGGACGTGGAAGGGGAGGTAGAGGAGGCGGTGGTCGTGGTCGAGGAGGATTCAACAAGCGTCCGTATCCCGAAGACTTCAATTCAGGTGGCAGAGGAGGAGCACATCCAGCAAAAAGACCAGCTCCATTACCTTCCGGTGCCTGTTGGTTTTGTCTAGCTAGTCCCGAGGTTGAGAAGCATCTCATCATTAGTATAGGAGATGCGGTAAGTTTTTTATTGAACTTTTGTAAAAATGCTCTTATGCTATTTATATTTACGACTTTTGTTCCATAAACATTTGTCGTGTTGTTGTGTCTAGGTTTATTTAACAATTGCCAAGGGTGGATTGACTCCGGACCATTTGTTGATTGTGCCCATCGGGCATTTTCAGTCGACCATTGAATGTCCCCCAGAGGTTACCGAAGAGGTCAACAGATTTAAAGCCCAACTTGTCAAATTCTTTGACTCTCAGGGAAAGGCCGTAATCTTTTTTGAAAGAAACTTTAAAAGTCCTCATCTTCAAGTTCAAGTTGTGCCTATACCAAAATCCGCACTGACTGGATTGAAGATAAATTGCTTGGTATGACAATTAACAATTTGCTCTTTTGTGTTGTGAATTTTTCATCTAAATACTTATACTAATCAATCGTTGGTTATATTTTTGTGGTGTCCAGGAGTTTGCTGAGAGTGAAGGGATCGAGATCCAAGAGTTTCCTCCAAACGCAGAGTTGTATCAAATGACCAAAGCTGGATTCCCGTACTTTTTCATGGAATTACCTGATCGGACCAAATTGTACGTCGCCATCAGGAAAAATTTTCCGATTCAGTTTGGGAGAGAGTTGCTCGCGTCCGAATCAATTTTGAATTGCCCCGACAAGGTGGACTGGAAGCAGTGCAAAATGAATAAGGAGGAGGAGATTGAGTGCGTGAAGAACTTACGTGACGGCTTTAAACCCTTTGACTTTACGCTGCAATAGTGTCAGTTTAGTTAGTCACATGCGACCCCTACTCGTGAAGTTGTTCATTTTTTGTTAACTTATTATCAATAATTTAAAATGTTCTATTTATTTATTTAGATTATGTCATGTTTGTATTTACTGTATGCCCCATTTTGTTAGATAAAAACGATAGAAGCTATATTCAGAGTTTGAATGTTTCAAGTCAATAGGTTGCGTATCAATTTTGTAGTCAGTTAATACGCATATTACTCTACATTTTCTACCTCTATCCGAATAAAACCGTGCAACTTGTTGATTAATGCCATTTTTGGCCATTGAAGAAAAAAATCGTGTTACAGTAGAATGGTGAGCTTATTCACTCAAATTACACGTCCAAAAACTCATTGAATCCAAATTATGATATGATGATTAGGATTTTTTCACATTTATGGCAATTTTTATTGTATGTAATTCAGCGAACGAATATAATCTCATAGTCATTTTTAAGACATTCAACGCACAACAAATAGCGGAGACATTCGGTAGTATATATTAGTAATTTTAGTAGTCGAAACATCTAGAACTGGTAAATTACATTTGCTGACAATGACAGCCTGAAACTGGCATTGAAATTAATCTCAAATTCTATTAGGGATTTCATCTGGGTTGAACCGACTCGAGCAAACGATGATTGAGTACTTGGGCGTATGCCGTTAATTTTCAGTTATTTAAGTACAGTTGCAACTTGCAAAAGTACTTGACGAGACTAAGAGTAAGCTAACACGTGCTAACATTTATGTAGGCCGCTACTTTTTTTTAAACTAGCACAGAGTGTAAATGATTCAGGTACGCTAAAATATATGTATTTTTTATGTATATTCCGATCAACAGAATTTTGACAAGACGGTATATAGAGAACATCAATTTGTATCTTTCGCTTTCAAAATGGAAATGAACATTTTTTTTGGTAATCAAGTTCTTTAGGTCGACTCTTTTGAAGAAGGATTTTTTCCTGACTTTTTGTCCAATTTTTTTTGGAAAAAACTCGCACATCCAATTTTACCTAATTTCTACAGCCTGTGGCACGCAAATTAAGTAAGTTAATCTGAAAACACAGAGAGCGCGACGCTTTACAACCACGTCTCCTTTGTCACCGGTTGAAATACTAAATTCCTTAGTCAGAGTTGTGTGAAGGAATCTAATTTCAAGTCCGGGTCCGTTGTAATGTTAGTTGTCACATTCTTCAAATGGGGGTTATTCAGCACCAGTGCATAAGACTTGAGTTTCTCGATCTGTATAAATAATTATTCAGCATTTCACATTAATTTTTCAGATATGGCTGCAATCATCATTATGGCTCATCTTTGACGCAAAAAGATACGTAAAATAGATTTTATGGGTGGGGCAGATCGAAGAAAATAGATTAGTGATTACCTGGGTCGCCATGCGGGTCAGCTCCTCCTACAGAGTGAATGTAGGAAGAACGTAATTAATTTTCATCCAAACAAGTTATAACTCCTCCGAGAACATTTCTCTAATTCCCCCTAATCAACTTCATTACTATTAGCTCTCACCTTCAGCTGCTGATTTTCCTCAGCCAAGTCAAGCGTTTCATGGCCAAATCCATTGGCAGAATTGGATATCTCCTTTAAATGAGAATTATCACCCTTCAGGACGCTCCAGAGCTGAAAATAAATAACAGCATTCAAAAAAGACCATACAGAGAAATCTAAAAGGTCATTAAAATTGTCAGTAAAATTCCTACTCCTCGCTTCTCTCAGAGCCATTGTGTAATTACCTTACTCCCAAATACCAGTCCAATTGTCACAGTCGTACTCAGTTGAGTACGGACGAAAGCCAGCAAGTACTTCATGTCTGGACCAGCTTGTGGCACAATTAACAAGCTAGAAAAAAAGTGGAACAAAGACGCAGTTTGTATATAGCTGACTTCGATCGAGTGTCGAGGAGGAAAGAGCAAAGTGATAGAAGAGACCCTTTCATTCTTCATTATTAAAAAGCACGAGCTTCCTATAACACGTTTATCCCATTCATTTAACGCAATCATCAATTTCCATACATATCCGGCCAACAAAGCCCGCAGCAGCCCTTTTTTCTCTCGCTCTCTTCTTTTTCGTCTTCCATGTGGAAATGTTTCCGCTTTAATTATAAAGCCTTCGTTTTTTTTTGGAAAAGAAAACTTTATTTACTCTACATTTATCATTTATCCTCGCAAATAACATCTTGACAAGGGATCAAGTGGGAACAACGAAAATAATCCGACTGTCACCAACTCTGTTTTCTCAGAATCTTTGTTAATCCAGGGGAAAAAGCTGTAAAGCAAACAGGAATAATAATGTGAATGTGGAGCGATAATTATGGAATCGCCACCACCACTCCCCTCCACCTCCAAAGTCCATACTCCATAATAGTTATATCTTTGAAAAGAGCTGGATAATGGAAAAGTTTTTGAAAACTGTGTGAACACACAGCTATATCGTATGGGCGCAATCTTTTCAACGACCAAAAGGCAAAAACTCTCTCAAACAACGGGAAAAGTTTTGGCAATATATGCATTCAGTTCACATACACAAATACTTATGTACAACATCTACCTACGTAAAATATCCTTATCCACGTGAGCCTTCTTGTCATGGCACGCTGAATTCCATTTTTACGTAACATTAAATTTCAACCATGTTTATGGCTTGGAATTTTTCTCATTTCGCCGAGATATGCATGGGTCATAGTCATAGGTATGTAGGCATGCTTTTATTAAAACAACTTACTGCAACGTGACCATAAGGACGTTGGTGAAAGCTATGTTGTAGATAGAGTAGGAGATGTATTGAGCATCCTGAATAAAAAAAAAGTGAAAAAAGGTGAAGCAGGTTAGTTATCATCAAGTCAAGACTAAATAAGTTTTTTTAAAACAGGTTTTCCGTTTTTTATTTTAGGTGTACCGGATTTTCACGTATTCTCCAGCAAATCCAAACACCATATGCGAGGAAAATCACTTCTCCAATGGCTAAAGCATGGTCCCACCTGAAACATTAGAGGCGCCATTATAATTGTATTACCTTACATACATATATGAACCCCACTCATTCAAGCCGGAGACTCCTTTTGTCTTTCTTATTTTGTTCTTTTGCTTTCACCAGAGAAAGCACTTTCGCTGTCTTTCTTTCTCTCTCTCTTCTCTCACTCCTTTCTCGCTGCCGACACAAGGAGAAGGAGCTAAGATAATACCTTTCCCCATTCAAAAGCCTAAATCTACAATTTTTCACTGTATTCTATTCTACATTCTATGCAGTGCTCCCTTTTCCTCATTAAAAAGGACTAAAGCAAATATATGTAGGTAGTGCTGTTTAAAAGAGGACGGCCAAAAGGAAACGCTACATGAGTCTTCAGAGACATAATCATAATATCTAATGCAATGAGAGAAGTAGGTACGCTCTAGTATTTCGTCTGCATTTAAAAGAGAGGGAGAGGGAGAAAGAGGAGAAAAGGACTTTCATTCTCCAGTCTCCCTGAAGAACATCAACGACAGAAGCAACGGCACAGAACTATGTAAACACTTTCATTTCCTCTTGAGTTATTGTGTTCCATACATAATATTTACATAGTTGGGCAGAGGAAGAAGAATACAATAATTTGGGAGAGAATGAGAGGAGAGTTGTACATGAGACTTTCCCCACTGATTTTCCCCAATCGACTAATGACTGCGTTTCGAAGAAAACTAGTCCAAAAAAGTAAAGTCGTGGGCGCAATGCATACATACCTATATGTTTATCCAAGTTGGAAATTGATTTTTTCAGTCATTTTCTCTCTCTCAACAATAAAATTCATTTGACAGAAGCAGCCGATAATGCTGCTCATTTTGGAAGGAAATCACATGTAGCTTCTTTTATATACCACCAAATGGGACTGGTAATCATCTACGAAATCGATTTGGTTTCAAGATAAAAATTAAGTTTCCTCCATCAATTTTCTAAAAGCCCTTTTTTATCTCCCTGTGTATATTTACTAGTCTGACGCGAGCGAACCAAAATAAACTAGTCAATTTTATCTCATGAAGAAGGAAAGAATTTATTTTTTCTTGAGCATACCAGTTGTAGACGCACTGAACAAACTTCTTGTCGTCTGTTGTCAGCATGTCCATTGTGTCTGGAGGGTCACTTATTGTCCATGCAAAGAGATAGAGGAGCATTATCACCATTATTGGACTCATCCAGTGCAGCAGATGCTTCTCGGTGAGCTTTATTTTGTGAGCTGACTTTACTCGGAATGTTAGGTAAACCCTGGAAATAAAAAAGTCTCAGCTACATATAGACATACATAATTTTGTGGACTCAACTTTCCCGATTCCCACGCTTTCCCACGAAATTAAAATATTCCGTAGTAATGAGCAAAGGCGGTCAGTCGGAATCCTAGAGAGAGAGAGTCGTATGTTTTTATAATTAAAAGGTTCCGGTTTACCTGCACAGTTTCATGTAGAGTGCGGTGTAAGTTACGGAGAACCCAAGGTGTCTCGTCCATTTCACGGCGATACAGGATGGCTTGGTCAATATTGGGAACAAAGCGACCATCTGCAAATGATTGTATTCATTCCTATAACTCAATTATTTCCAGTAAGACTGCAGACCGCAAAGCGTGCATTATGGCAAAATGCACACTTAATTTTGATCTTTAGTTTACATCATTGGCCAGATATAACATGGTACAAAGGGTAAAGGTGAAAGTTTTGGAGAAAGTGGTTATTTTATTTACTTTCTCTTGCACCAACGGGCGAGAGATACAAGCTTTTAAGCTGTTTTCCAGAGAATTTCTCGTGTGTTTCATTTCTACTTTGCCATTTGCATGTATAGCAATTTGCGTTGGCTCAAATCCAGAGATGAATAGAATGAATAGATTTTCTGAAGCAGAGAGCGCGGCTTAACACAATGAAACACAGCAGAGAGATAATTTAATAATGTAAATTAAACTCACCTCAGAATACATAATCATACAGCCGAAAAGAGTGATAACGTGGAAAATCGGGGATGATGATTTCAGCACGGGGGCTTTGCGAAATTTAAAGGTTACGAAGACGAGTCCCACCGTTCCCACCGAGCAGAACACGGACACGCATAATAACACCAGTCTGCATAATAGATAAGCAAATAGCAAATTCGTTTGGGTTATATATGGTACATCCTGTTTTTTGAAAGATATCAATGATTTAAGAGAAGACAAACATACAAAATACATTATGCATGTCTTCAGTTCGTTTAGTTTTATGGAGAAACATAAAAACCAGGAGAAAGCAACAAAGGATGTATGTATTAACAAAGTTGGGAGAAAAAAGGTAATATTGAGAGTGAGAGAGTAAACAAGTTTGATTACTCAACGTTTACAAATTTTCATTAGTTGTGAAAGCCAAAGTGACATGAAAATAGATGTGTTTATTATCATCATCATCACGTTGGAGGAATTCTTCGTGGGCTCTTCTGTTTGTTCATTTGTGGGACGGCAACAGCCTTACTAAGCTGATGGCTCTTTTGACGCTTTAATGATTGTCATAAAAATCGAAGAGGAAGGCATAATAATAAAAATGCTTTTCGAAGGAAAAAAACAAGGTAGAGCAAAACTTACCTAAACATCCAGCTAATGGAAGCAAGGCATGAGATCCCTTCATCACAGTTGGCACCTAATTATTGAGAAATAGAATTAACTTGTTAACTTGAACTATTTTTCATTACCCAATGACTAAATAATTTATAAGCTATTATTTTAAACTTGGGACGTACATCCCGGTGGACAATCTTTGCAAGTCATCATTGCAGGATATAAAACTGACTCGTTCCCATTCCCAGTCTTGTCTATCCAAGTGTCCCAGGATGCTACACAGATAGTTAATTATAGTGATATCATAAGTTATAATAATGTTCCGAAGAATTTCCATTATATTCTAAACAGGAACAACCATGTACGTATGTCAATTGGGGCATGATTACATAATTACGCATGCATATTTGAATAGCTTAGGTAAGCAATTTTCAATTTCATACCTTCAGCCTTGTCACCGCCAATAACGTTCTTTAGGCTCTTTAGGTAGGCGTAGGTGTTATTGACACATCTGCACTCGTAACTGCCTAATCTCCATCCTTTCCCAGGAAGAAAATGACACTGAAATATGCAAATTACGGGTTACTCCTCACTCCTCACTGAGCGTGTAAGTAAGTTACCGATGATGCATTACTGAAATGTCAAATAGCTCAGGTTTCTTTCTTCCGGCACAAATCACTCATGTATGCATATATTCATATTGCATCATCGCAGTCACGGGGCAGAGCTCATTTACACCCAAATAAGAGAAAGTTTCGCCGAGAGCCACGCAGGCATCATCGCTAATGATATGAGATCAAAGAATGTTGCAGCTTAATACTTAATACATGTAATACACTGGGAGACATTATGTCTAGTCTTGCTCGTCAAAATAGCGTGAGTAACCTTTAATTATTCAATAATTATGTATTAATAGGCACTAACACGACGAATATTTTCAATTATAGATAATGAGATTTTCACGTGGCATAATGTGAGCACAAACCTTGGAAGTAGGCGGGTAGTTGATACGGTCGCATTTATGAGTATCACGGAAGTAGTAAAGGGGATTAGTGATTGCGTCCTCTGACTCATCCTCATCTGCAAATCCGCACTGGTTAATGTCAAAGTGAGACAGATCTATATCCACAATTAGCTCCCCGAAGCTGAAAGCGAAAAGAAGCATATTGCAACATTATAAAGTGAAAGTACGTAAGTGAAAGTAATAAATATATGAGAGCATATTCAGCAAAAACCAACAATATAAACATTTTTTGTATTAGGTACTCTGTATATAGGCATATGCAATATTTCATGATAAGAATACTTTCATTGCAAGACATTCACAAAAAGAAACTGCTCATAAATTACTGCGGGGCATTGTAAGAAGCTCGTAAAAAGTCGAGTGGACTGAAATTTAATCAAAGTTAAGAAATGGTTCAATAGAGACATATTATCGTGAAAGGGCAATTTCATGCATGTTCTGAATTAAGATGCTCATTTTTCTCTACTCCCGGCAAAAGGCCACTTGGAAAAAGTAACAGGTGATCAAACTCTCGAGCAATCATTTCAATCCATTTTTTAAAAGCGCCACATAAAACTACATCGTCTTTACGTGCACGGCTTCGTGAAAGAGGCTGCTGGAATGTCTCATGCTTTATTTATTACTGAAAAGTGAAAGAATGTCTCCGGGAATATATATAAGTGGTTTTCTCGGCGTCTCCCTTTATCTGTCTGTGACTGAACATAAGCATCTCTTGAGAAAAAGGACTTTCTCGGAACTCTTTACAATCTTTTTTTTCGCAGAATGATTTAGAAAACGCAATGCAGTTTTGAGAAAGCGGAGTAATGACGACTCCCACCCACCTTTTATTTTCCTTGAGTCCCCCAATAGGAAACCAAGCCGTGTACGAGGCTAACCATGTGTGAGTATGGTTAGTATTACTGTTATTACTACTGTCACCGTTATCTCCATTGTTTTCATAGTTGTTGCTGTTGATGTTATTGTTATTACTGTTATGATGGTAATGGCCAGTGGCACCATTAGTACTTCCCCTTCTCACCAGCTCCTCCGGCCGCCTTTGTTGTCCTTCTTGACTCAGAATGTGGGTGAAGTACAGATCCCGTCTTGCGCGTTGCTGGTGATGGTGGTAGCGGGAGCTCTTGAGTTGTTGCTCCTGCACGCGATAAGCCCGACAGTCGAAGTAGGGGTATGTGAAATACGAATCGCCAAACATTTGCGCATCCATCATCTTATTGTGGTGGTATGTCGTTCGACTGTTCCCCATTCGCGATGAGATGCTGGGAGAGCTGCCAACTTTGAAGAAATTTTTGGCACCTTCTCGACTCCCATTTGCGTCCTCTTTTGAAGAGGTGGGAGAAATTGGAGAGGGATTGTATGGGTGAAAGAACCATGGCTCCCTACGGAGCTCCTCTATGTTGGACAAGTGTCGTGGAGTCAATTTCATGTCACTTTCGAGCATGTACACAACCGTCGTCCCGTAATGCCCGGGTTTTCCAGCGCCGCTGGAACTGGTGGGCTTCTGTGGTTTTGAGGTTGCTGATTCACTCGCGTCATGTATCACGAGTCGGACGTCGCGAAGTGGGAAATCATCCTTTAAAGCCTCGATTGTGCGGAGAGCGTATGTGTACACATCCCGGAAGTCATCTTGACCTGGGAGAGTCGTAGGGAGAGGGGAAAATTAATAATCGTAATTGCTTCTTCACGCGCTTTTGCAACACATTTATTCTTTGGCGCAATTTGGCAGAGAAATATTGAACAATAAAGTGTGGCTTACGGACAATGTAATAAAATTAAATTTATGCTTCTACTTGTCATGAAATGTATGATAAATTGCACAACCTGTGTTGCTTTATTGTGCTCACGTGAAAAGCATTCCAAAAGTGTTGCCAATTTTCTTCTTTTATTATACTAGTTCCAAGCAAGCTCGGAACTGGAAAATTGCGAAGTATTATTTAAGAGAAAAATTGAAACCACTTACCCTTCATACTGGCATGTCTCTCGATGCTCTTCATCTTGTACAGGAAGGACACTATCATATCAACTTTCTCCATGATGACATTGACAAATTCCGTAGACAGCTTGACACCCGTCAACATGTAATAGTTGTTGCGTTGACCCATACAATGATTCCCCATTAGGCCGGTAGACAGTTCATCGATAGTTTGGAGAATTGGGGTGCGCTCGTTCAGCCTTGACAGAGTATCCTGTAAATCAGTAAAAAGTGGACAAAAAGACTTCCATTTAAAATTGGAAACAGCATTTTTTGACAATTGAAAAATTGGAATGCCTTTTAGTCATGCAATATATGTAAATAGTAAATTATTTGCGCATTTAAAATTTACTTTGATTAAATTTTTGCACAAAAGGGTCTCCCATGCCCATTTTACATTACACAATTGAATATGTGAACGATGTGCAAATTGAAAATGCACCTACTGGACTTCTAATTCAAACTGGTTTTTAATATATCAATTCTTCCCTTACTTAAATTAAACTGCGTCTTACATGTCTCAGATGCATTCGTGTAACGATGTAACGAAAAGATTTTCAATTTGAGTGTAACACGATGATAGAAGCCCAGTTGTGCAGAATTCTCTACGGGGCTTCATGTGCATATGTATGTAGCAAAAAAAGTTTGTTAATCTTTCATTTTATCCCGTGGCCCATCTGCAACAAAATACAAATAATGTTGATCCGAGGTCGAGACTCGAGACGCGGAGAAATAATTGCGAGAATAAAAATAATAGAATCATGCATAACCTCTGAAAGGGCCAATAAATAATACGTTATAAACGCCAGCATAGACAAAGACCCACTTTATCATCTAGCCTTTTGGGAAAAATGCCAAGCATGGAACAATCAACTGCCCCGTTCTGTCGCTTCACTAATTTCGAGTGGGAGAAGCAGCGTAAGGCAATAAACGCTGTATGTTTTAAAGGAAGCGAATTTATGTATACAAAAAATTCGGGGGAAATTTAGTGGGGTATTATTACAACAGCAGTTGGAGTCAAGCAGTCGAAATATAATCGGGCTTTGGAATGGTGTCCTTACTTGTCAAAAAAAAATTCTGCCAAGTCCCGAAGAACTACCATTGTTATTGCATTAGGACTTTTATAGAAGGAGTGGACGGAAATGAAAGCTTTGGATATAACAACAACTAATATTTTATGTATCCACAGAATGTACATGATTATATGCAATTTTGTTGGTATTTCAAATAAATGATACTAATTGAAAAATGGTTTTTCATATTGGTATACTGTTCCCAACCGCCTTCAGTGCATGGATAAATTTTACTTGAAAAATAATACAACGAAAATTACCCTATGCATAGCATTACTTATGCATTCTCCTATTTGAAAGGCTTCAATTATTCTACGGTTTTTGGAAAAGTTGGAGGAAGTACGACCAACCGCTTACCTACAGCCTGGCTATAATATACCTAGTATCATTAAATAAATGCTGTTACGAACGCGTAATTGCAGGTATGCATAAATATTTTTGCGGATCCAACCATACTCAAAAAATCATGAAGACTGAAATGAAGTTAATAAAATTGACCATTTACATAAAAACCAAAATGACTGCGAATTGGTTTGGAAAGTTATATTGCGCAACAGTTATCGCAATTTTTCGCTATTGTCAATATCATGCATGCATTTTTGGACTTTAAAACCTTGTAAAATCTGTTTTTATACTTTGATTTAAACAGTATGATTTTATTAGCAAAAACCCGCATTGATCCAGTTTGCATGATGTTTCATTTCACAAACTTTCTACAATTTGTATTCGCAACTTCTTTGCAAAAAATAAATCGCTTGTATTTACTGGGACAAGCGTAATTTAAGAATTTTACACAGGACATTTTGATAGCGATGGGTTTAAAATATTTTATCTCATTTCTATTTTGCAAACTATTTATTGATCAGGAACGTATGCACATTGTCTACATATATGATAGAGTTTCATACTAATTTGAATTTTTATCCTTTTGCGTCGTGTTTGCGACTTGCAAGTCTTGTTATGACTTATTTCATTCGCAACACACAATGCAAAATCAGTATGTCGATATACTTATGAGACACCCTCTATAAGATACAACTTCTCGAGTGTGTCACAATAAGCTTATTATCTCTCAATTTCCTTTGTCATTCTTTTCCTCTTCCTATCACTCCTTTGGGTGAAAAAACTACTTGTGAGAATGGTAATTTTACTTTATGAAGTTTTCTCCCTTTGTATTATGCTTTCACAATTACTTTTACAGTCGAGCATCTGCATATATGTAAATATGTATGTGTAGTTTTGCATGGAAAAATCCAAGATATTTTTTACCAAAGGATTTTCTCCATTTCTTAATACTTTTTTCACAACAATAGATAAGCACATTTTGTGGAAATGACTATGAGAACCATGTCTTGACTGCTTTAAAAGCAGCACCGCCGTCATATTTTTCCCACATCTAATATTTCAAAGAGACATTAAAGAAAAGCAGAGTTTTCCACAGCCATTGCGACTGTATCACTACTACTTCATTATTCTCCAAACTTCTAACTTGTAATGCTCCCAAGAGTCTTCTTGACGAAGATAGTAGTATTGCCAAGTCTTTGTATGTACATATATCGCATTACAAATGCGTAGGTAGACGCAGATACACACCTTCCACTATTTCTCCAAAAAATGTCCTTTTTAGAAGCTCCACCACAATAGATTTTTATCTCGAGGTAGCTCTCGCTCTCCCCAAACAGAACTAATGCCAATTTTTCGTATAAGCATTATGGAAATTTCATGTTACCATCAACCATTGGCACGATGAAAATGCAAAAAAGAAAAGAAAATCTTTTGTATTTCTCCAATACAGTATCTCGTATCTGCTAACGCAAGCATTCAATTTCTTTGACTAATTTGGACGTGAATACAGATGGAAAATGCATGAATAAACAGTTTGACTTAATAGGTTTGCAGTTTGCTACCCTTTTTTCCTTAATGATCAAGTGAGCTCTTCAATTCCAAGGAAAATATACGCACATGTAAAAGTGAAAGCAGAATATTGCAAACTCTGATTGAACTATACACATACAGCAAATAGCGAAAAAATACAAAACGTATCCATACGTATGTACATGCATTCAAAAGAATATGTATAATCTTACACAATGCAAATCCCATGGTCATGCCGTCCGGGATTCGGAGGATAATAAAAAAAGGCATATGCAAACTTCCTCTTCCACCTTTGTAAGAAACTTTTGCCGCGATGAATACGAAATAAATTGTGTGCTTTGATACATATAAGTATAGCCATCAGTCTCATAAAAAAATCTGAATTGAAGCGGATGGAACAGGTTGCTCCTGCAATCTCCTTTTATCGACATGGACCATAATATATTATTCCAAAACGATATTTTCCGCCAGCGAAATTGCTCTTACATACAATGGCATTATATTGTATATGGATAAGTAGAAAAGAGTCATGGCAGAGTTATTCTCTAATTGTAAGCCGAAACTGCTTGTTGAATGAAGTTTGGGGTTCAATAATCCACGAAAATTCTAGATAAAGCCGTATCATCATTTCATGGGAAAAGTTTTAAAAATCCAAGCATAAAACCCCAATCATGGCCATGATCACAAAAGCTCTCGGTCTCAGTGTGTAGTTCCAGTCAATTTAGATGCAGGAAATGGAATGAATGAAATCTGGTTATGGAAAAAATGAAATATTCCTATATTTGCAACGCAATGCTTTCCATTAATTTGCATACATCCTTCTTTTCGAAAAAAATAATATGATAAAACTAGGCAAAAAACTATAGTTAAGTATCCTCTTCAAATTCCAGCATCAAATTGGGTAAAATGTTTAAAGAGCAACGTATTACAATTACAGAATTTCCTCAGAACGGAACTAATGTAATAATCACTTGTACTCATGAAAAGCGTCGAGTGTACCTATCCACACGCTCCGTTATATCTACCATCTTTTTCCCTGCGGGTTATAATGCTACAAAGTAATTCCAGTAGAGACGATGAGAAGATTCGCGATTCCAAATAGTCTATTGACTCACGCAAAGTGCTTTGGAATTTGGATAGCGATGGATGTTTTGAAATGCGTAGAGCCTGATGTTTACCTTTATTTCCCCTTTATTATTAATTTACGCAAATTAACACCGTGGTAGTAGAAGTAGAATAGGCTTTTGCTACTAGGAACGTTGGCAAACGCAGCTTTACAAAATGAGTTTCGGAGTGAGTCATTGACAGGAAGGAGGAAATGTTTTCATAACTTTGTTTCGAACTACATTTACAATACGGACAAATTGTGTATTAATACAACTGCGCTCGTGGAAGACAAAACAACTTTTTGGGCAAAACTTTTTTACTCCTGACTTATGAATGTGTAGTAGATGTACATACATACATATATACATATAAGTGCTTATCTTTGATGGCTAAAATTCCCCGCTGGGTTTCGACATGCTGAAACTAACGACCTTTCCAAAAATTATTAACAGTTACACGTGGTGTGGTCTACATCAAAGAAGCCTTATACATATTAAAAGCGACACAAATGAAAAATTAATTGCTCGGAATTTTTAACAGCACCGATGAATACTGATTTTGGAAAATTTCATTGGGTTTGATTGACAGAATAGAAATATTTTTAAACATGAATTTTTAATAAATACAACTTTCACTATCATACATATGTAGGTAGTCAAAATATATTAACCTTTGCTGCGTAAAGTATGCGGATTTCAGCTCATATCATACTCATATCATTCTCTCTTCGAATAAATAAAATATGACCCGTTTTTTTGAGACCGACGAAAGAAAAGGCACGCTTTTAGATTTCACTACTTCCGAATGAATAAACCAAACTTTCTTGAGACGTACAGCAAAAAATGCTGTATTTTGCCGATGCATAATGTATGTTGAGTATATATATAAAATATTCATTGACATTTTGGTCCTCAACCCCACCTCCATCAGGTAGGTACTTCCTTTTAGATGCTTCTTCAAAATAGATTTATAATTAAACTATAGTAAACTCGAGCATTTTATACACTCGCTAAATGGAGTTTCACTCAAAGTTAAATATTTGCAAACCCTAAACTTTATAAGAGGACGAAATTAAAAGTGGCTCGGTTTCGCTAAAGCCCCTTTCCGATTCTGTTTAAGGAGTTGGAAAATCTCCTTTTGGGGTATTAACTACTTTTGCTTCCACGAAGCACTTATTTTACAGAATGAAAAGTTGGGCCATTCAATTCTTCAAGATTTTAATTAAAGCATGTTATCAACAACTTCCATATTTCAAGGTGGTCTTTAATGGATGTATTACTAATGAGCGTATAGTCACTACTTAAATAAAACTTTCTACGACTTAAAATGTATGTGTGCCATTGCATATTTTCTAAACTTCAGTTGCAATCCTCCTAAAGTTGCATTATGAAACTGGCGCAGCAGCACTAATTTATTTTCAATCAAAGGCAGAACTTGAGCTTTGAAATGGCCTTGATTAACACATTAAGAGCATACGCGATTAGGCGTAATTTTGTTTCACCTTCAAATTTCCCTAAACTTTCTTTTTCCGACAGATTTATTGCAAACTTGGTGCTCAGAGAAACCTGGCTGGAATGTCGGCCATATTCAAACAAACATAAAAAACGGAACAAAGTGACATTATGGACAAATTATTAATGGCTCCCATTTCCTCAAAGCTTTTTTACTAATCTTTTACCAATATTGAGAAAATTACACTGCTGGAATTTGCCAACAGCATCCTACACTAAATTCGACTTTGTACAGATTGGCGTGATAATTTTAAACATGGCAATACTATGCACTCATCTTCTGCAGTAGAGAAAATCAGTTACAAAAAGTTAATGAGACATTTTTGCCCATCAACCTTATTAAAAAAAAGGTCAGGTATGTATATAGTTTAAAGGACTTGGATACTATACGTGCCATTCATGAACTTTTGAGTCTCTTCTCGAATAATCTTTTGAAAGTAATATGGCTCATTTTTCCTTTATAAAGTTTTCACTCTTCGCTTTAAAGACGTCACCCAACTTCTCTGACGTTCGTCTGCTACTGTCATTTTTTTATTAAGCATTTTTTCCAGAACATATTGCGAAACAAGTAGAGTATTGCATATGCATATTTCCTATATTATGTAAAATGGTATCACGCAAGATATCATTTTGCAACGTTTCTTCCGGACTTGCTATAACTAACTTTCATACAAATGTTTTGTTTTGAAATTAATGATATGCTAGGATGATGTCGAAATTTACTTAAAAGTTTAGCAAGCTTTTTAAAGAGCAAACTTTTCTAATAACATCGTTATAAATTCCATCAGCATGCTTTATGATCCATTCTCAAAAGGATTTAAATTAAAAAGGAGGAAAAGGAAGTTGGACGGAAGACTTGAGGGCTTCATTTTTAATACCTTGCATTCATTCTACATCTTTAATTGGAGGAGGACGATGATACTTTTGTGCACTAAATTATACATGGCATACACATGCATAGGTACTCAGATTTTTTTTTACCTCGGGAATCAACTGTTCCGGCTGACTTCCGCTCCCATCATGATGGGCTAAATGATGAGAATGAAGCTGTTGTTGATTATCATAGTTCGCAGCAACTGCCGCCGAAGCTCCAGACGCCGAAGCAGGAATGGCAGGAAAGCGACTTCTCGGAACGGAGCCTGCTCCATCCAGCAGCCCCGCACTCCCACTCCCCTCCTCAGTCAACCCTTGTCCTTGAATCTTGGGTATGCCGCTGTAGCCGCCACCCCCATTAAAGGGACTTGGCCCAGCCGGGTCCTTCTGCGGAAACTGATAGTCTCCATCGACAAACGCTGAGATGCTCCGCCCACTACGTCGACTATTCAAAATGTTATTAATGTGACTACTCCGTTTCGACGACGATGAGTACGATGATGCACTAGCTAAACCATGTTCAGTTACAATTATTGGCACAAAGATGGATGCTCCCAAAAGGAACCAACAAATCCCTTTTCTCATCTTCCCTCCCCAAAAAATAGGAAAAAAGAAGCACGTCTTCTTTGCTTTTCCTTCTGTGTGTCGGCAAATATTTATGTACCGTGTGCTTTCTCTCTCTCTCTCTTCCTGCCTATGCTCTATTATCCTGTTTGCGGTAAGGGATTACATGGAAATTCTTTGTGCTTCTTTTGCTTACTCAATAATCCATTGACGAGTCACTTTTGATTTCCTCGGTTCGGCTTCGTTTTTTGAGCTGGTACAAACTTTTGGAGTTCATGGGAAACCGATTAGTTTTGAAAAGATACTTTTCTGGCCTTTTTTCGCAATGTGTAATAGGATTTTTTTATCAAAACTTTAAAGGATTGGAATTCAGTGACATACTTTTTGTCAGGTGTGGTATACAAGTAAGCTTAATTTATGATTTAGGCTAAGTTTCTTTAAGACGGTTGAGATGGAAAGTTACATCCAATTACTTTTCAAATCTGTTTTTGAAGGTCGACAGCACGCTGCATTATGGAAATCCATCGTTTTCAGTCCCTCCTCCTAAACAAAGTTTTTTCTCGAAAAATGGGTCAAAAGTCCATTAGATATTGAATCCAATATACAACTGAGAACTTCCACGCGTGCGTAAAAGGTTTCTTGAGAAGGGATCGGAAGATCTTATTGGAAAGTGATAAAGATAACACTTGTATCCGTTGAATTTTTTGTCTGCATACGATTTGACAGTGCTTGCACGTCGTCCGTTACAGATCGTTTCTTCAAGAGCCTCTCATTTTTTTGCCTACCTATATGTAAATTTCAAATTCACAGAAACAAGGTTGCATCGTAAAAGCAAGTGAGAATGAAAGAGGATTACAGTGGAAAAAGTCAACACAACTTTTTTGCCCTTTTCATACTTTAACCTTTGAGTTCTTCTTGACGTACATGGGTCTCATGTAAATGCTCATTTTGAATTCCTCTCTGAGAGCAAAAATCTGTGATGCTTTAATGAAAAGCATGATGATGCAATGACGCCGCAGTGAAAGTCATGAATGAAAGTAAAAGGGTAAAAGCTCAAACTACTCTCTCTCTCTCTCAGTTTTCGCAACTCTCTTTCTCACTCACTCCCAGTCACACAGTCCACTTTTCACGGAACACAGACTTTTGATGATCAGGACACAAAATGTATGCTTTGTTTTAGCTCAACTTTTGCTTCAGCTCTGGAGGAAAATCGGGTGAGCACATAACACTTTTACTTATATTTTGCTTTGCCAAAAGTGGTTTCTCTCTTTCTCAAGTTATATCTATTTATGATATAACATGTAGATGTTCACAAGTGTCTTTTCAAAGATATGGAAATCAAGTGTGGAAAAACCATTTATTTGTCATCCTCGGAACAAGAGTCTGACAATGAGTGAAATGAAGGGAGAGGTGAAAACTCATTTCAAAACTCGAAGAAGCTTATTGTGTCACGAGAGAAAAGTGGCGCAATTTTCTCGTGAATTGTTGATAATGACAGAATAATGAAAGAATCTTTCCACCAGGGTTTTAGACTGTTCCACTGAAATACATTTTCTCTCAGGGAAGTGACAAAAAGCTACCTTGTCAATGATGCTGTCAATAGCAAGTGTTGTTGAAATGATGTGAGGACGTTTCCACTTAAAGTCTTCTCTTTTTCCGCTCACACAGTCTCTCAGGAAGATACTCACACAAAGTATGTATAGATTACCTTGAGATAATGTTTATACACCGAAACGTGTCACTATCCTCCACACATACCAAATTCCCATTCAATTTGGCGTAAGAGTCTTCTGTCATTTTATGAGTTCATCAGGAGAATAAATTGAAAGCCTAATTTGAAGAAAAACGGTTTAAATGAATTGAGGTAAACGGTGACAGCACGGCACACGGCAGAGGTAAGAAAAAGTGGGAAAGAAATTGGGACGGAAAGTCGTTAAAACGTGAAGGCGCAACGCAGCATGTTCAAAACGTTCGGGCTAAATTTTTTCGAAACAACAGAAGGACAAAACGGGGAGAGCAGGGACACAAAAAGACGAGAAAAAGTATAAAAGCGGCCGATAACAAAACTCATAGAGATTTTCCAGTAGTAGTAGTAAGAAAGAATTTTT
>JAHZMY010002580.1:0-12461 GCA_027743915.1 Seira sanloemensis | reverse complement strand
AGTAGCACTTGCGTATTACGATGACGCGGAGGAAGAAAAATTCTTTGCAAGCCCATTGACTTGGTCTGAGTAGTGATAATGATAATACATATTTGACTTATCGCGAGCTTATCAAACATCTCATTTTCCTTTTATTTGCACGTTTTTAAAGAAAGGTTTGACTAAAGTTATCTAACAAGTCTGGCGTGGAGTCTATTCACGGGGATTCTAGTAAATATAGCTATAGCTATATACATATGCTCGACACATTTCTCCCTTCAAATTCGCATTGCCCCCTGCTATTGCTTGTTCGAAAAGTTGAGGGATATTATGTGAAGAAATTGAATTTATACATACGTCAGTCATTTGAAAATTACATGTATATTGAATGGTAACATTTACATACTTTCATTATGTCACCAACCATCAGCATTGCATTTCCAACCGCAGTAGCAGAAGCAATAAGCAAGTAGTGCATGAGACAAAAAGATAAA
Organism: Seira sanloemensis; assembly: GCA_027743915.1. Taxonomy (NCBI): domain Eukaryota; kingdom Metazoa; phylum Arthropoda; class Collembola; order Entomobryomorpha; family Entomobryidae; genus Seira; species Seira sanloemensis. The sequence goes on along the minus strand of JAHZMY010002580.1, from coordinate 11,988 downwards.
GCTGAGGCAATCTTGACCTGAAAAGTGGTTATAATTGTCTACAGGTCGAAAGACCCACCTACAACGAATGTCCGACTTTTTCTCCTCATCAACGATTATTTTATTTTATTATTGGCATTTGTGATATTTTTGAATTCGCCAAAACTTATTGTTGGTCATGGGCGATAACATGCTGGCCAATCCTATTTTTGCTTTAATCGAAAAGCAATTCTGTTGGGCACGCATTTGCTTTTAATCGTAGTGGATGTAAGGATCAAAGACGAACACCGTTTTATTTCATTATATGAATGTGATGTGCACCCTATCTCTGGTGTGCACATTTTTTTCTGTGTCTTACATGACTAAATTTCATCCCAGATTCAGATCCAGTCACGTAGAATTTCATAAAGGCACACTTATTTGCAGCGTAATGCATTTCTCGTCATACGCCCTTTTACATTATCATGCATTAAATGGTGGTAATAAGTGCACGACATCGTTTTAATAAATAATTTGAAAGGGGCAACCTAATGGGAAGCTAAATTCCTATTACGTCTTCTTGACTTTGAATATAGCATTTGATGGCAAAACATGCTTTCTTGACCTTCACTTAAACTCTGAATTGAGTTCTTCTGAAATGGCACAAATGAAGAGGTAAAAACTATTCTCTCATTCTCTACATCCATCTGCTTCGTTCTCCCCTGAAACTCTCGGATGCGACACGTTCACTTCTGATAGCATGAAAAATGGTGTAGAATTAATGTAAAATTTTATTATACACTTTGGTTGACGTCAACATTTAGACTCGTCATTTTAACTGATACTTTATTATTTGGTAAGCTTCTTTTTTTCTTTAAAAAGTTGTAAACACTAAGCTTTTGTCCAATGGGATGTGCATTGCATCTTCCTCTACCTTTTATTGTTGTTGTAGTTGTTTTTTTTGCTGGTGGCATCTTTCTAGCGGTCATAGTCATGGCCACTAGCCAAATGAAATGCCAACAAACCATTATTTTGTCTTCCTTAAACTCATCATTATTCAATGCAAGCAATATTTATGGCATCCAAGACCACTTACCTCTGCGATGTGCGTACGCTTGTAAGCGTTCAGCCACTAACTACCGGTGTAATATGCCACCAGAGAGCCAAGCGAGTTGTGCCGCTGTACTACTAATGGTTAATGAAAGTAATTAGATCTCCGCTCCTTTCGACTAGTGAATTACAATAATTTTTGACTTCATAAACTATTTCTTGAAAGAAAATTGGCGTAAAAGCATGAACTTGCAGCACCTCTTCCTTCTGATGACTTCTTTCTCGTACATTTGCACACTTTCCTTTTACTTAAAGATTGGCATATGTAGAAGTTACATATATTTATTGTACGGCATATACATATGTTTGTTAACATTGCTACTTTTCAGTTACGTACACATACATACGTGCGCATGCGTTGAGCAGGAACGTTTTCGTGACTTTTTTCAAGAGATAATACATAAATACGCTTGCATACCTTAATGCATGCAGCAGACCAATAAGTAACATATAACATAATTCTATCAGAAAACGATTAGAGAGCATATGTAAATATAGTACGAAATCTCGAAGTAATAAATCATTGAGCCAATTAATTAGCAATGAGGAAAACTTTCACTGATGAGCAGCAGCTTCCCCTGATTAAATATTATTTGCTTGAATGAATAATTGATTTCATCAGAATCGGAAGTCAATCGTGACGCGAAAAAGCAAAGTATTACAAATTGTAAAAGCGTGCGGTACACGGAATTTTAGTGGAAATTTATAATAACACATGTAGGAACAATTCTTTAATTAGGTTTATCCTTGGCCGCTTGGTGGGCTTCTGCCTTTTTAGCTTGCCGGCTGAAAAATATTTTAGAGGTTTCAATCAATGAAAGTTTTATATATTTTTGTAGTGATGAGATAGTATAAATAATCTGCTCGTTCTCAAAGTTTTTTTTTTACCAAAGGCTGATAGTGTAACAGTGATGCTATATGTGTGCATCCCTGATAATTTTCTCCTACGCCACTCGCACGTATCTATGTACGTACGGTAAAATGCAGATTATGCTTTTGAATACAGTAACAATGGCACGTGTAAAAAAATAGCGATAAGTAGCAATTTTAGTGACATTTGGCTACGGACTGTCGTGCTTGCGGTAACCATGCATCTGTTCAACTCTGTCTATTGGTAAAATGCATAATCATAAATATTAAAATGCATATTTTTCCATTGTTTAGCAATAATGTTGGACTTACGCTAGCCCTACAATTGTGATTTTAGCTCAGAACTTGCAATAAAATTATGGACTCTTGGGTACTTGCCTATTTGCGGCATTGGTTTTTAAGGTGGAAAATGGGATACAAATGAGTAATTGTAATGAGTTTGTTAAGCCAAACAGTCTTTATTCCAGGTATAGTAACAGCTCAGCTCTAGCAAAAGTGCTACAAGTCTACTTGTACTTGTGAAAGCAGAAATCTGAGAAACAGCATGACGTGTTTGCAACTCTGAAAACCAACTTAACCCTTAAACTTCCTTAAAAAGTTTATAGATTATCACTTAGCAGGAATTTTTTTTTGCAAACTTATCGAGAAGCTAACGGTATTGAGCTGATGACTCTATAACAGTAGCATAATTTATGCGCAAAGCCATTTAAAAGTGATGCTTTTATCCCAATCCTTGTCAGTTCCGTTTAGGTAAACAAATGCCATGGTTTAAAACGCTTTCAACGAGACAGAACGTAACGTAGGTAATATCATTATCATCACTAAAAACGCTGAAAGTCAAGTTGAGGAAGATAAGGATAATCACTGTTGACATAAATATATGTACTCCTGCTTCTCTTTTTCCACAGCCTCATATTAAAGAGCAAACTGCAACACAGTTAATGCGTGCGTATTTTTGTTTTGATTATCAGAGAAAAGTAACTCAAAAAGAAAAAAAAAGAAATCTTGCAGTTATTCTTTTATCTCATTGTATTTACACTCATCCTTTTCTTACCCTGCAGAAGTGACGCGACAGTGGCTTTTCATTGTTTATGCCTGTCTGTCTCCTACAGATATTCGAAACCATGCTTTTATTTGTTTACAATCAGGACCATGAAGGGTTGATGATATGAGGATCGGATGAATGCGGTGTTGTGAATTCTCGTTACTTTGAAAATGTTAGTGGTAATACTTAGGTATTGCAGGATTACAGACTTTAGCGTGTTTCGTTGGGGAAAACTGATGCAGTTTTCATACTGGTGATCAACACAGTAAAGCCAGTCAGCATTATAGTTTTCAAACGGGTACAAATCGACAGAAATTCAAATTTTCATGATTTTAAAATTTGTTTGTTTATTCGTATCTATGTAAGTATTTATAATCCTAATTTTTGCGAAGTGTATTTGCCGAATCTTAACGTATGCAATATAAGTTTCATAACAGACATGCAATTCTTTTAGGCTAAACTTTGAGCCACCGCTTGGTGTAGCTTACCTTAAACACCTGTCATTAAAATTTGCGTCATTGCATGGCAATGACATGGGAAAATGGTGTCTGCAAAGAATGAGAAAAAATTAACATGATGAAGATGGCTTTTAAAATGCCAGTTGTCAAGTAATAAAATGCGCGAAATGCTTTTTGTACTATTGGCGTCAGGTAGAAAGCCAAGGAATGCATAACGCACAGTGACCACAGAAGCTGGAGGTACAACTGATTTATGTTAGTAGACAAGACTTTGTATATGAGATAAGGATGAGTAAGTTGGTATACTTATGAACTTGTTCGAATCACTTATTTCTCAAATATTTTGTTTCTGATGAAATTCTTGAATATATTTAACCGATTCATATTATTTCCAAAGACGAATCATTCTTACTTAACTTGCCTTTCTCTTTGCTGTCTTTTTCATGCTGGATAAAAATTCGTGAATTTGAATAGTTTTAACTGCCATACAAAGTTCAGCAATGTCATGTGGATACATGCTCGGTTTTCTAATAATTACTTGCAGGCTGGAGGTACTCGAATAATAAACCTAATACATATTGGAAAGATGAGTTATGATTTTTGGTAACATTGAAGTTTTTAGTTGTACTAATTTGAACATGCCAATTTGAAAAACGGTGAGAAGTTAACAGATATTTTTTTCTTTTCAGAATCTTTATCTTATAGTATTAGACTATTCAGTGATTATTGTGGGAAAATTTTGTCTAAAATTTACATCTCATTTCGTGCTATCCTTAAGAAACTATGACACGCTTTGTTTCTAACGACTGTTTTGTTTGACATCTGCCTCTTTTCTTAAAAACTGAAAAGAATGTCAAATATAGTTCTCCACAATGCATCAAGTCTTCGCCAAACCAATTTCTCGTTCAGCCAAAATTCCTTTTCCCTACTCCCCACAAAATGAAAGTTCATTCAAATGTGAAGTATTTGAATAAACATAACTTAAGACTGTGTATGACAAAATGATACGAGGCACAAAGAAAAGTTTCTCTCGCTTGGACGATGGTATTAGATCCCTTAAAATAATTAATTATGTGATTGTATTTGAATTCAATGAGAGGACAACATGCAACGATCCTCACAATCGCTGGTAATGAATGGTTGTTTGAGACTGTGTAACGTATGATTGTGAATATTCCTATTTGATTGTTTGAGCTTTCTTAGCCTTGCCCATGGTGATATGAACTTTAAAAGTTGCATTTACGAGGCACACATTAGAAAGCGAAGGTAATCCTGTTATCTTCCCGTATTCACCACACACACCAGACACAAGAAGGCGATGCGTGTGAGTCAGCAAATATTTTTATGTTCAACTTGTTGCAATGATTACTTTGACGAGTAAACTTTTACAGGAGTCAAACTTTGTTTCTTCAACATGTGCATCGGCCCTTTTCTTATGTTTTCATAAAGTATCTGCTGCAGATCCCGCTAAAATGATGAATGCGCTTGAAACAAAACCTTCGCATGTGGTAATTGCTCTTGCCCCGAAGGCAAATAGCAACTAACGCTGCGTTTAGTAGAGATCGGATTTAAAATTTCCGTGGAGTAGTTTCAAATCAAAATACGTTTAATTATTAGCAGATGCAATTTTCTATCCAGTCTATCCATTCCAACGACTTTATTGTACTTTTCCTGTCACATGCATTTATTTCTAAAAAAAATGAAGTTAGTTTTCCCCTCAAGCTGAAAGTAGCCTTTAATGCTCTCCTCGTCACGCTCTTTTGATCAAGTCATCTAAAAATAGGGTAGACACAGATATGTGCAGTAAATGTTTTTGTCATCATGATTCATGACGATACAATGTTGCATTGATGCCTGCATTACAAAAAAATGTATTTTTAAATAAAGCAGTGGCCACTACTAAGATTTTTATCAAACTTTCTACACTGTGAAAAGCATAAAGCAGGTGACGGGTTATACATATTTAGTAGTCTGAAAATAGAAAGTCCATCTCATTTCGCATTCCTCTTTTTAGTGTTTCACTCAAGGGGTTCCCTTCAACGGGCTCATTAAGAATTGTTTTATAAACTTAACACTTGGTTGTTTGATCTCATACGCAACATAGGTACATACCATTTATTATCTGTTTCCGTACGTGACAAATACATACGGCAAAATTTTGTATTCAAAGCATTTCAATAATCAAAAGATAACCGATTTTTATTATTTGTCGATTTCTTTTTCAACAGAAGAAACGCCTTCTTTAAGCGTCTCGTATATTCTCACTGCTGGAAGCTTTTTGTATATAAATGTTTTGTGAATGTACTATATGAGATTTTAGTGTGAATAAGGAAATCCGAGAAACAAAGATGGCTCATCTGAAAATTCTACCTTCAAGTGTTTTTATGACGGACTGAAAGGAAAGTAGTATGGGCACATAAAGTCTTTTCAATTGTTCAGTGCATTAGACACAAGTTTTTATGAATTGAAAGCCGGATTTCACATCACCAGCATTTCATAATGCAGTTGTTTACATGACCCATTAGAATGACAAGTGTGTAATGTTATTATTACATACAACCAACTAACTCATTCAGCGAGTCGGATGAGCGGATGAAAGTGAGGGGAGATTATTAGTAAAATTATTTATGTTAATGTGCACAACAAATAACATCATCTGAGTACATGAGTGCATTTTGTAAAGTCCACAATTACGCAAGTGTCGTTTTTGTCACTTCTAATTCTATTATCGCTATGAAATACAAGGTATAATCATTTGTATTACACATGCAATGTACCCTGCAATGCGAAGTGTACAAATCATACCTTTGTCCCTAGCTATTTCAATGACGATGAATTCGATGAATGCAAAGTTCGAACGTTGAATTACAAAAGTATGGATCTATTCAAAAAGCGAGGTTTTAAAAGGAGGCATGCTGATTTTCTCCTAAATTTAATATAAAAATCTTGCTAGCATAAATACAATTCTCATTTTGGAGAGGAGCATAATAGCGATTTCTGATTGAAATCATTTACTTCCAAACCATTTAGATTTAAATGAACCCTGAGGCACACTCATTGTTAAAAAATGTGATTATTGACACTAAAGATTATGTGCATCTCATTAGTCACAAAGCAATTAGAAATGTTGTTGACGCATTCAATGACGTGTGCTTTATTTAGAGATTCACATTTAAAGGATTAATTAGTAGAACTGGAAAAACGAAAGTCAACTTTGAAGCCTTACTGTTACACGTTACCGTTAAATTTGTTTGCCATTCTTTATGCGTGTTTTGTAAATGAAGAGGCCAACAAAGAAATCGAAAGCGCGTTGGTCATAATTCTACAATCGTCAGAAAAGAAAACTTTTCCTTTCTATCGTTGACTCATATTCGATTGCATGTGCACCTTTTGTGTATGTTTACCTGTTTTCTGACAAACAAATGGATGACGAGATCCGTGCGTACCTTTACCGGAAGCACAAATGAGTCAAAGATAATTCAACGCATTTTCATGTTGGGTTTTTAGCTTAAAGTTTAATGAATTGAAGTATTTTTGAAATGTGCGCAAATCCTTTACCAGCGTATCCATTTCCCTTTCTCATTCAATGTCGTGCCGAATGTCATTTTGCTGTAAATGATTCATCAAAAATTCCAAGTAGCAACGATGCTAAATAATAAACTACAGCCATTTTAACTTTGTTTCATTGCGCAGCAATTTCGTTTAAAGAGTTCCGTGACTCAAAAATGAACGTGACTTAAGAAGACAAAATTAAGAGCCAACGATAACAAGTAGTGTTTCGACTACTTCCGAAGTTTAGTAATATGACAAGCAAGTTGAAAGTTTCTTTTCGGCTATCGACATGCTAAGCATGTAGACCTAATCTGGAAGTGAGTAGGAAGAAACAAAATTATGAATTTCCCCATGTAAAAATAAATTTCTATTTTATAATATCTACTCAGGCCTCGGTTTGCACTAATCCTTGCAAATAGAATTTGACAATAATATACCTATGAGTTTTATCCAAACCGAATTTTTCATTGAAAAAGCTGTTTTTTAAAATTGATATACATTTGACTTTTTAGTGAAATTTTGAGCAAGTTAATGAACCTTTAAGGTTGTTGAGAAGGTCCTCAGTTTTATAACTCAAAGTTAAAATTTCATATTTTTAGTCTTTTCTTACGGAGGTACTTAAGCTTAAATCTTAAGCTCTCCTACCCAATTCACTTGTGCTTGTACACTTGTACTTGCGTGTATGGGGAGAGTGTGCCGCCATAATATCTTGATTGCTTAACCTTATCGCCCGATTCTTATTCGAGTTTAATTCCTATTATTAATCTTGATAAGAGACTATTCACAGCTCATAAAATCACTTGATTCAAGCACGCATGTTTCAAACGCACTCTTCAAATGCAAAAGATTCACAGTTTGAAATATGAATTATTTGTGTACGTGTTGAAAGCTGTACTTAAAAGTGATTATCTTTTCAAATAACCATACAGCAACCCTTTCACTAATGTTACGGTGAGTGTGAGAAACACATTGAAGTGACAGAATGAGATTCATTAGTGTTTACTCATCAGCTTTTTGGTCACTTAAATCATGCATGTTCACCTATACCGGTGCTTTTGGTTAAGAATTTCATCAAGCATTACTTTTAAGGGTCTTTTTATTAACTCTTATGACAGTTCGAACTTCGAAGACTATTCTTGCACCCTGTCATAGCACAAATTCATGCATGCTTAAAACTATAATGGATGATGACTAGTAGATCAGAACATGGTTAAATTGGATATTGAAAAAAGTAATGGACATTACATATGTACTTAGTTCACTTGAACTTCTTGAATAAAAAACATCATCCATTCGTAGTATGCCTCATCAACATCCCCAAATGATTTAGACGCTGTTAAACATTCATTTCTCATAAAAGTTGTTTCTAAATGACCTTAAAGAATTGATCAATGGGAAAGCTGATGCTTTTCTGATGCTGATTAATCATGATGCATAAACGTATTAAACGACTTAAAATGTACCCATGTGTTGGACTGCACAAACGCTGTAAAGGCGAACAGTTAATCAGTAATCATCTGGGTTCGATTGGATTTAAATCATCGTAGACAGTGTGAGAGCACCGAAATACCTCCTGTGATTTTACAAATGGAATATTCTAAATGATTAACGTACGACATGCCTTCTCATTTCACACATTGCTCATTCCAATTATTTTGAGTTATTACGAACCCTGGTGAAGATCTTAACCTCTCAATTTGCATTGTAATAAAAGTTATCTGCTAATGCCATAAATAGCTTCATTAACTTTCAACTATGCACTAACCGGAGCTGTAGCTTCTTCAACGAACTTTCCGTACAATATATTTAAAAAAAGATTGGATTTATGGTCACATCGTCTATATAAGTCAGATACGCGAATACATCTTTTCCTTACTGAATTATGCGATATGCGATATTTACCGTACCCGTGGTTTCATTTGCAGCATTGGTTTGCAGTTTGAAGTGTAGAAGAGGTGTCCGGAGCGTTGCTTAAGGCTAGATACATGCCTTTTCAACGGTTTACATTTAAGCTCATTTTAATAATTTCTACCTGTGCGGTCAGTAGAGAGAAAACGAGCGCTTTTAAATATGGATGCATAACCTTTTCTCAAATTGTAGACTGCCCATCTTAAATACATGATGGCTTTACTTTTTATCTTCGCTACAACAAACATAGGTAATTGCAAATTCAAATGCTCAAAACTGCGGCAAGTTTAAAACTGGAGTATTCTTCCCTCGAGGTCATTGAACTTCGCCTTAATTAATTAATTATCATTAACCTACCAATGAACTATCTCTGACATTGACATATTGTTGATATGGATAGGGATTCTTTGATGTATGCAAATTCTGCTTGTGTTTATTTAATCAAAGACTGGATCTTAAAGGATGTTCACATCACGCCCCAGCAGTGATTGTTTATTTCATCTCTATTTAAAAGGCTCATATGTACGAATGACTACCAATCCTACTAGCGTCTCTCACAGTTCAACCGAACAGTTCTTGAATTATAATAATAAATGTTGAAGATTCATGTAAAAGAGATTGAAAAGTTATTCCTGTAACTGTTAAAGGATAATGTGAATTTTTGTCTAATGTGTGTAAGTACGGTTTACGGAGGCAATCTTCTTTTATCAAATAATCTATGTCACAGACGACCGTCTTCTCAAATCTCTCATCGTTTACGTGCTCATCACTCATCACTATTGTTGGTCATGCTCCAGCTACCATAAAATAGGCTCTAGAAATAGATAAAGCCCTGAAACGGTTTCCATCGACTTTTTTTTGTATTCACCGTCATTAGATTAAAAATTTTGAAAAAAAGAATAGTCGCTCTCTCGATGGTAGTTTGCGTTGACTTGTGTAAAAGTAAGCCTCTCAAGGTTTTACTCTATTGACTCAGTTACCCAGTGAGGAATAACAATGAAATGGCTTGCAGCTGCAGAGTCAACGGTAAAAGCGAAGCAAGTATAATTTTTTCCTACATTATTTATCTTTTTACGCTTGAAGGTAAAACAAACTGCTTTTTCTCACGATAATAAACCAACGGACGGAGTACGTCCTATGGAGAAATTGTGTGAAAAATGTAGGCAAAAATGCTTTGGAAGGGGTTACCACTATTCTAAACATGGCTTAATGACGACGCCCGGGTCCTCACGAGATATAAAAACTCCCCTCAAAAAACCTTTTGAATAAACGCTTATATAATTAGCTGCTATCAAAATATTCGTAATCGTCCCCTGTGTCAGCACAGACATGTTTTGCAATGATTTCAAAAGCGGCATTATATCCGCTGTTGGGTTAGCAGTGCAACTTTTATGGATTTAATAACAATCATTAGAAGCATTCTTGAGGTAACGGACAAAACTCCACAATTTTTATATTTCAGTGGATATTGAGCACATGACGAAAATTGGTGTACGTGAAACTCTGAATGCACAAATAAACCACAAGTTGAAACTTCATATGCCAAGTCTCTTGAAAGGAAGGGAACAGCGAGCGAGTGAAAAAAGTTTGACAATTTATGGCACGTATGTAGATACAAATAACTTGCGAGCAGAGTTTTAAAAATTAACAAAGACATTCCCTCCTTCCTTGATTATCCATTTGTTAAATTCTTAATCAATCAATTTGTTTCCGGTGTCAATACAAGAATTTGCATGAAACGCAAAAATGTTAAGCATTTACTCAGCACATTTTTTCATGCCATGATACGAATATTACCAATATGTACATGTAGAGATACGTAATGAAGTTTAACAAAACAATAGGAGTTTGTCATTTCTTTCTGGATGCATATCTCTGAAGAAATACTATAATTTGTCTGCTCAACGCAGCAGAAAGTAGTTTTCAAAAGGGATATTTTTGCATCACTGCTAAAGTACCGGTACGTTTATCATCTTGTAATTGTGGGGCAGTTGTGACACGACGAATCAAGTGAAGACCTCGTTATCACTTCGATCTGTTACAGTATCCGCTGAAGTCGGCGGTGTACTCCTAAATCATAGAATGCAAAAACTTTTATTCAGCAACAGTGTGTGTAAATAAAAATAAGTAATTCCGTCCTTAAACATGAAAGTTCCTTTTAGTAATTGAGGCAAAAAATAGATACAAAAATTCAATAAATAGGGAAAGCTTTTGGCTAACTAGTCTGCTGACAAAATGTTTTTATAGAAATTCATATATGATGCTTCAATAGGATTTAGAATTTATGATCAACCTCATGATTGTAGATGAAATTGGTCAACGGCCAATCAATAGCGTTTGCTAAAATTGGGCAACAGCAGCGATTTCAAATATTTGGATCTACATATAGAGTATTGTATGAAGGCTAAAAGATTTAGATAGGGTCTTTCATAAGATTCAAATGTGTTTTAGTTTTCCATTCAGTTTCAAATTGGCATTTGCTTGCTAGTAAAGTCTTCGTCATTTTTGAACCCACTTTCTATTTTACATATCTTGATGGGTGCGCTCCTTTAGCGGTTTTTTAATCTCACACTAAAAACTTCAAATGAAGTAATTCCGATTGGTAATTAAAGCATTCTTTTTATTTGTCACACCCAAGAAAGCTTGAAATCTTACGAAATCTATAATAAAAAATTACGTATTCGATTAGTAAGTGTTTGCAATTAACCAATTGTATTGTAAATATGCTATAAATCTGTCGTCCTTTGCAAATTTCTTACAAAATTGTGAACTAATAATTGACGCGTTGTAAGTAGTGGTACCCGTAAATAACTGTCAGATATATATTTATGATTTAAGGTGTATTGTGGTGCTGTTGTTGTAAGTCTAGTTTTAAGGACAACGCCCGAATTTAATTTCTAAGCCGTTCAAATTCTTGACAAATAAATGACCAAATTGAAATTTCCGAGACACAATTTTACGAAAAAAATTCTACATCATTTCAGTCATTATGTATAACTATTTACTATCACACTTGACTAATACAAAAAGGAAACTCGCTGCATTTCGACGTTATTAAGTCATTTTTCTTTAAGAGTCAAAGTCTTG
>JAHZMY010002579.1:0-11745 GCA_027743915.1 Seira sanloemensis | reverse complement strand
CGAACGTCTAGTACCACTTTCTCGTGGTTAACGATTTGACGATTCGACCGAGTACATATAGGGGCTGAAAGGTGAATCAATTTTTGCACATATCGTTACCATGCAAAAAAAAATCCCTTCAACAGCCCCGTCAAAAATCCCTTCAACAGCCCCGTCAAAAAGATAGATAATTTTCTCAAGGGCGAATTCGTCAAAACAAATAAAACTCGAGCAAAAGATCAAAATAACCCTAAATAGGGAAAATTAATGGTGGTCTATATGAAAAAACTTTCCATGAGATAAGATTTACTCTTTCCTATACCTTTCCGACTTTCACTCTCATCAGCTATTTTTAGTTTATCTCATTCATCATTGTTCACTCAGCATCTGGTAATTTAAAAGAGAATGTACAACTGTGCTGATAATAGAGCTTTATGGAACAAAGGGATTTTTTTGCCAATGATGCAATTTCATCTTCTCGGTAGTACGAGGAATCTGCCAACTCATCGTCTTGCAAAAAATAGTCTTTGTAAATAAATGGAAAAGAGTTGTAACAAAACCCTCTTGCCTCTTTCAATGAACTTCACGGGCTCTCTCATTTCCAACTTCTTGAAGGGAAAATAGGCCATTGTTACAGTTCCTCAAGTTGGTCTCATACTTCAACGGTTAAAATAACACCAACAAGTTCGTCATTACAACTAAAAGACAGTCAGAAGACGCCCATTCCTGGAACGACGTTTTACTCGATTTTGTAATCTCAAAGCAATTTCAAAGCCGAAGTTGTACAAATGTACTTATTTAAATTACAAAATAAAACTTGTTGGAAGGACTTACTTCAATTAAGAGGAGGGAAATTGGACTAAACNGTTCGTCATTACAACTAAAAGACAGTCAGAAGACGCCCATTCCTGGAACGACGTTTTACTCGATTTTGTAATCTCAAAGCAATTTCAAAGCCGAAGTTGTACAAATGTACTTATTTAAATTACAAAATAAAACTTGTTGGAAGGACTTACTTCAATTAAGAGGAGGGAAATTGGACTAAACCCAGTTCCAAGGTAGTTTCATCAAAAACGAAAAATTAAGCTGTTCCATAAATAAGTACATACATTCACTCTATACAAGATAAAAAAGTCATTTTTTGAAGGTTCCACAATGTTCCAACCTCAAAAACATCCCGTGTAATTTAAGACGTAATGCCTAATCCTATTAAAATCATATCTAGAGCATCCGCACATCTTTTTCCATGTCACTGTGACACGATCATTATGATAGGACACGATGCCTCCTTCCCAAAAAAACGGTCTGAATTTGGTCGCGTCCCATCTCCAGGATTATCATCATTAGTTCGCATATCTGCCACCTTCTCCAGAAGCGACAAGCCCCTTGAAAAAATACATCTTACTCTTACTCAAAATGGAAGCCGAAGGCTAAAGTAAATCATCTTCCACAAATAGACCTATATTTTTATGACGAGCAAAGATGTTTTATGATGATCACGTGCGACACACGATATCCAAAACTTGATAGCACGTCGGATGAGTCGCACACGTAAGCTGGCAGGGCATATGTTGCCAAAAATTTGGCGAGGTAAGCGGCTTAAGGCAACAAAATAATGATGAAAAGTTACGACGTTATCGTGTGCTATCTCTCGTTATAATCGACGTGCTCCGTGCTTTTTATAAGGTGCTACAGGTAAAAGAAGAGAAAAAAGTTTTTCTTTCATACTTTGGCATGTACTATCCTCTCGTCCCAGCGAAGAAAAAAAAGTTTGTTGGACTACTATCTGATGAGCTATTTATATTTTCTCGTTCAACTTACATCTTTCCCCATCAACATTATCGTCATAATTTCATTGAGCAATCGCAGTAGCTTGAGAGCTTCTCAGTCAGAGTCAAGTCTAAGCCTAATTCGGATTTGATAAACTCGTTAGGATTTTCTCTTCTTCAAAAAATCTGAGCTGACTTTTCTCGTTAAAACACTCCATCTCATAAATTATCTTGGGGATCCTTTCAAAACGAGGAAGTAAATTCTGTGTATGAAAGTAGATACATACTTTCTTGTGGGTGGCTCTTTTTCCCCGTGTGGCATAAATACACAATATATGTACATAGGTATATGTTTTTCGCAAGTATAAAAATTCGGAATTCTACCCTGCAATTTCTAGGAAATAAAAGTGTCGGCTCAGATTTCGCTGTAATTATGTAGTGTTTACATAAGCCTATTTTCCATTATTTAGGACGGGGAGCTCCACACTTGAACATTTATATATGTACTAGCCCTGTTCTACATATTCCATTTTACATCCAATTTGGTAAAGTTTTTTCTTTCTCTCCAAAATCTCGAGTTTCATTTCCCTCAAAAAGTTTTTTCTCCAGCGAGAAAACCTCCCATATAAGTGAGGAAAATGGAGGATTTTTGCACAAGTTTCAACACTAATTTACTTCAATTCGCACACTTTTTTCCAAAACTAATATCTACTTTTAATTCAGAATAATGTTTGGTGTTCAGCCTCCATATCTACTTAAAACCTACTTGGATCTTCTCTGGTTGAGGTTCATATCTTTTCGAAATGAAATCTTCTCCAGCGTCTCCGTTTAGGGAATTATTTATGCTGTCGTGTCATAAAGTATGAAAAGTCAGAGGGAAATTGCTCAGGACTTGTGCTCTCTCAAATAAAAGTTTCCTTGAAAAAAATATTATTTTACTTTCTCACGCGCACCTCATTTTTTATGCCAGGGAAGAGTCGCAGCATTTCCAGCCTCTCGTGATTTCACAAGGCAACAAAGATAGCGAGAGAGAAACATGAAGGGTTCATTTGTTTGAGGAGGGATAGTGAAGGAATTAATCATCTCTGATGCTACATTCTTCCACGTTTAAAATAGATGACAACTTTCATTAACGCGGAGAGAAATGCGATGTAAGTATATGGGCTCTGATTTCACATTTTCCGGACCAGCGGGGACTTGGTATTTCTCAAAAATGATAATGAAGAAGGCTTAAATTAAAGCACCGTCTTTATCTCAAGTGACTTGATATCGCAGAGAACTTTTACGATGCAAAATTTGGACCGGAATAGAGGGGAAGTTGAGAGAGATTCGCACTTGCTTTGGAAAATTCCTGCTTCCAAAATTTTCCTTTCCTGTCAGACATAATTTTTTACATTGTAATTTGTATAAATCATGCATGCATATATAAGCAATCTTATACTCATGTTATACTCATGTATAGTGTGGGCCTACTTTCATTATAATTCAGCTCTGATTACACAATTGACGCAACTGCAGACGTAAAACAACAGTTGCCGCTGACTGAAACTTCAAAAGCTTTTAACAAATCACGATAGATTTATCGTTTTCAGACTACGAATGACGAAGTACGTAATTTAGTTTCCGCCTTGCAGAATTCGTCAAAACATTCAAAGCGTAAAGAGAAAACAAAGGCGTTGAAAAACAAGAGATATTGCATATGTACTATTTGAAAACATTGTGGAAAACAAAACGCTACCATTTTGCTACCTCAAAAGCGAGAAATTACATCCCGAGGCAACATGCAAATTAAATTTTTCCTGTGCGCTGCGGTTTTGGCAGCAAAGTGAATGCCTTTTTTGACAGTTTGAAGGAATTTTGTATGTAAAATTATTATTTTCAAACATCAATAGCCTAACCATGGCTTTGCTGTTCATTGATTATGTTTCATTTTATGACATCCAAAATAAATTAAAATATACTCGCATGTACTATATATCTATCCCACTTGCGCTTTCCGTTCCAATTTCCCCTTAATTTCCAAGTCTCTCTTAAAAGTCTCCTCGAGTTTAAAGGTACCTCATTAAATATAGCTGTAAGTGGAAGCATATAGCATCACTGCTTGTTTTGTGCACTTGTTGTTTTCCCGTCCAACTCCTAATAATGAATTCCCTTTCCATGTTTTTAAGGTCCCACCATATTTTGCAACAAACTGTAATTTCGCCAGGAGAAGCATTCCGTGCACCTTTTGTATGTGCTTTTAATCTTCCCCGTATTTTTCTCCGCATTGCCTCGTAGCGCTTCTTCAATCTAATTTATCATCCACCTTTTCACTTTGGAGAAAAAAATGTTGCACAATCTCCAGCCGCCATTATTTCAACTTTGAAGACGGAATATATATGAAAAGAAGCAAACACAAGCTTCCTCTCACTCATTGTCACGAACCAAGGGGTTTTAAGGATTGCTCCATTTTGTAGGGACTTAACTCAACATTTTCCTCGAAGCTGGAGCAAAATATAGCTTTCTCCACAAAATACATCTCCGCACAGAGAGCAAATGACAGGAATCGAAATGATCCCGAAGAACACGCTGGATAAATCTCTGTGTGTAATACGTGTCAGCATGGAAAAAATCTTTCTTCCATTTTTTCTTCATAAGTCATCATTCTTTTCAAGTTAGTCAAGCGTTGCGCAAAAAAAAACTTGCAGAAAAATCATTTGCCTTTTCTTCTTCTTTATCTTTCCATGAAGTTGTATAGAGCCCTTTTGTTCTGTGAATGGATGAGACATGACAGTGACAACAAAAAAAAACAGGGAAAATCCCGAGACAGCATCAGGATAAATTTGGAACTCGCCTTTTATTATTTGCGGTGGTCTCTTGTGCCGAGAAATCATTATTACTTTTTTCCACTTGTGCAAAGGAGACAAAAAACGGCTTATATTTTATGGATGGATTGATGTGGGTCGGTCTCGCGATGAGAGATGATACGATGCATTTTTTTCCGCTTGTTGGTTCTATGAATGCTTTCTGCAAATATTTCTTTGCCATTGTCATTTCACCCTGGTCCCAAGAAGATAAACCCAACTTTCCAAGTAGACTAGTTTTTGTTTTCTTTTCATCCAGAGTTTGATAATGGTAATGATGTCGGTGCTGAGCAAACAATACCCTTTTCTTGTCAAATTGTACTCGTAAATTTTTATCGGCAAGAGAATAAACTCCCATTTTCTTTCTTCAACATTTTTTTCTGTTCTCCGGGAGGGTTCATCATCAAGTTTTATTGTTTTCCACGCGCAGAGGAAGGGAAAAAGATCTGTTTTCTTTTCGGGGACCAGTTATTTTCATAACATTAGAGCTGAGCCCCCTGGCGGATTTGAAATAGCTGTTTTGGCAAAGGGACAAATTTCACGTTCAGAGCCCACTCATCCGTTTCTAATGTTGTTTTATTACGTAAAGTCACCATTTTCCCACGTAACTACTCATGTTTACACGAGGAGCAGTAAGTTTGAGTTGGAGAGAAAGACATTTTCTTGAAAAAAATACGGATATTTATGTATATGAGAGTAGGTGCTTATTATTGCGTCTTAAATTCGACGAGTTTGCAGCCTACTGGCTTTTGGATGTAACATTAATGACCTGTGATGCGTGAAGTTGTAAAAACAAGCTTGTAAACTTTTTCCACTTTTGAGACGAGAAGACCAACTTTTTTGTTTGAAAAGATGAGATGGGAAATTTAAAGTGTTTTTGTAGAGATAAAAATGGTCTTGCTTAGGAATGTACAAACTAAAGTAGACACAGGGCAAAGTACAGAAAACATAGCATTTGAAACCAACCTTAAGGACACGTTTTCATCTCGTTATCGCAGACTTTCATGTTGACTTCACATCGTCACTTTGACTTTGTTAGCTTCTCCAAAATTACCTTTCAGCTTATATGTACATCTTCATCTCCAGTAATGTCTCAATTCTTTCCGGGGATTTTAGTCGTGAGTCTTGTTTTCCAGTGTAATCCTTATTACGGTCGACTATCAGACATCGGCAAATGAAACACCCTGACGAAAGGAATTTAGCCAATTTATTGACCCATGACCTTTCCCTTTTCCAGCTTCCAACATTCTAAATTTAGCTTGGCGCTTGTAAACTAGATTGCACATATGTACATATACGTAGTTCGGTACTAATTTAGATAGAAACCGCAGTTATGGCATGGCGTGCCAGAATTAGGATTACCATGATTAAGCAGTTTCAATTCAATTCACGTTTCAACAAAGTACAAGAGAAATTATTAAATGCTTTAAACGTGGATAGCGCTTAAACTACAAATAATAATATCTTACCAATTGATATTTTGAAGGGGGGCGATTTTTTTCTCTAGAACTACGGACCCAATGCCTTCCATTCGATCTTCAATTCCTGTTGAACCTACGGTGTATGTATGTATATGTATGTCCTTTCCAAAAGAAACTGGAAATGATTCAAAAGTAGATCAACATTAGTACTTCCAAGATTTCGACACGAGTACAGTCATCTTCAGCACGGTTCTGTTCATTTCAATGGTCCGAATTTGTTCCTCGTTTACCTCTCCTCCTTCTGCTGCAGTAAATCAGGGACCCAATGAAATTGAAAAATATGCTGGAGAGAAAGATGGGGAAAGCCGTACGATGCAAGATGCAAAACACGAGAGGAAAATTGAATTGACAAGAATCAACTTGCAAAAAGCTCAAGAATGTACATAGGTAAATACATACGTAGTTATTTTGGGCACCCATGTAAGAACGTGTGTTCATGCTCTTAAGGCTCCCCTCAACGTAAAAGCGATCTTTAACAATGCATCATTTAGACTAGAGTATTCCCACGGGGAGAACGGAAGCTCTCATTTTTTCACGTTCAGGCACTCAAGACGCAAAAGAGCACACTTCATGCTCTCATGCCATTTACATCAATACGTGGAGAAAATACGGTTAAGTCTGGAGAGAAGCCACGGTCTAAGCCGGTGGTGGTGTAGTAAGTAAAGGCCCAAATAAAATCGAAAATACCTCAACAGAGGGTAAATAGACGATAATGCGAGAGGGGAAAATTCATCAATTCTCTCATGTAACACATGTCAGTGTTTTTCCTTAAAAAAAACTCAAAGACGAGATGAAAAAAATGTGACTTGACTCCAGCGAGCTGTGAACGAGCATTACATACGTTGGCAGAGAGAGAGAGGAAAGCATCCAATTCTTCGATACAGATGGTGGCTTTTAGAGCCAGCCCGTATTTTTTAATTTTTGAAATGGCTTTTTCTCCCTTTCCAATTTCGGGTTTAGTTGAGCTCCCCCCGCTCACCTGCTCCTCACCCAATCCTGACTGAACGCTGTTGTGGATTGGGATAGGAACACAGAAAAAGTCGCTGAGGTGAAACTGGATTTGACCTATATTCACCAGAGAACCGATTGTAAATGTGCAAATATTTATGGACATGAGCCGCTATCCCACCTTGGGATTTTGATTGATAAGGATCTGCAGTGATAAAAAATATTTTGCGATAATGATGATGCTATGATCGTTTCACTTCCTACATTGGAATAAAAAGAGTCATCAATCACCATTTATACAACGTCAGGTTTTGAAGTGCGCACCTAGTGTGTTGCAATTTTTCTCCAGTTGGCGTTTGATCTCTGGATCTTTCCGAAACCACACAGATTTGAGGCAAAAAACACGAGTTCTATTTATGTCGCGATATAAAATATAGGGTATTCAGGCTGTCGATCATTTCATTTCAGTGAAATTCTTCCCTCTCCCACTGAAATATGAAAGACATGAAATATGAATAACATATTTTAATGGATTACTTTGTAGTGACACGGTATGGAAATTTTGTGTAAAGCAAAAGAGCGTGGGCTTGATTTCACAGAATTCTGCCCTGCGTAAATATTTGTATATTGCGACTTCCTGCTTGCGACAAGCTTTATTTCATCCATTTTCACTGTATCTGTCAAATTAAATCTTGGAGCTTGGAATTATTTGAGCTGCGTCATCAAACAAAGTTTTACCAGGTACTAATAATCTTTCCAATTAAGTTCTTTTAATTGTCAATCTTAACTTTCCCCTCGATGACAGACTCGGTAAACAAGAGTGCATTCGCCGTGTAAACCACCACATTCCCCATAAAGTTCTCTTTCGTCTCCTTCGTCATCTCTATGTAGTCACATGCAAAGTCTATCGGCCTCGCCGCCCTCACCTTCCGCTGAAAAACGTGCTTCTCTGTCAACACAATCATTTTCTTCTGCCGATTCGATATTTGCTGCCATCCCCGAATGACCTTTGTGCTGAGCACCTGACTCTCAATAATCTTTGACAGAAACTGATTCACAAAGAAGACATAAGCTGATAGATCAAATGGGAGTAAAATTAAAAGTAGAAATGGCGAAAAGATCCTCCATCCAATTAAGGTGAACCACGAGCAGACGATGCACAAAAGAAATCCGGAGCCGAACACGACCGCAATGAAGCTTCTCCGGACTTCCTCTGCATCCTGATGAATGATGCAAAGTTGTGTGTACACATGCAAAGCCTCGTGCTTTCCAGGAAGAGTTAGAATGATTTTGAGAATCTTTGAGTAGCTGTTGATGAGAAACATGGTGGGTAGGGCCATTATTGAATAGGTCCGAATTGACTCGGCCATAACAAGAAAGGTTAGCAGAGATCTGATTACAGCACACAGAAAATTAATAAGGGAATTGGACTGATCAAGGAATAGCGAGAAAATGTAAAAGTAGGGATCCAACTGATTAATTAGGATTAGTGCAGGGCCCAAGGCCAAAATTAGTGAGTAGGTTGCAATAAACCCATGCATTATCAATCCCAAACTATCCACCGTCAGACCGGGTGTCACGAGTCGCTTTAGTTCTGAAATTGGCAATTTGATATTTTAATGAATTTACCAGGTTCAAGAAGCTGGGGCAATATGAACTAAAGTAATTATTGACAATATAAGTTTTAACCTGAGTACAATTCTTGACTATGAGATAACTTTGATGGAGTTGGCCTTAATTGCTCCAAGGTGAACTTGAACTGGAAAATCGAGTTAAACACTCTCGCTAGGCTTTCTCCATGTGCCACCAGTTTCAGGCAAAGTAGGTACGGATACCCCGTCATGATCATGAAGGCAAAGAAAAGCACAACCTGGAAAAGCTGAAAGGATCGTTTCACAAAAATGAACTCCAGTTGGAGGCATGAATAGGAAAAAAGCCAGGATGGGTAAATGACGAGTATCATTATGTAAAATGGGATGCGTTTCCGGAACCTCCTTTCAAATTTCCAAGTTGACGTGAGCCCATCGTAAGAGAATATGAAGGGGTAGAGATGCTTCCCGAAAATTCTTTCGTTCAGCCTGAAAGCACTTTCAATCAGCGGGGATGCCATGTTTTAGGGGAACTGACGTACCCGAGCATTATCAAGTTAGGAGAAAGAGAGACCTATTTTTGGACAGAATCGAGCCTTCGTATTAATGTATTCATGGGACAAGTCTGAAACAATTAGGAAGGCATGGAAAATTCAATTTGAAGTTCCTTTATGGCACAATTTCCTGTCCTAGTTGGAAATCGATTTAGGATCATGAATAATAGAAATAAGTGAAAATGTCTCTCTTTGAATACAACTTTTTGCAAAAGTCTCTTTGCAACAAAAAAAACTTGGGAAATGATAGCGAGTTGGAGTTGCGAAAAAAAGTATTTGATCAGCTAAATATTTTGTCATCTTCCCATTCACGTCGCTGGAAACGTGGAAAGTTAGTATCTCTCAGATTCGTTCCAGAGCTCAATTAATGGGAAGAGAATGTGCGACATTCAGGAAAAAATCATTACACCGTTTCAATCTTTTATTATTAAAATTTAGACAATGGCTTACTGAATCAAAATTTATTTCCTTTTTATTACTAAACTGCTTATTCCCAAATGTGCCATCATTTATGGCATATATGTATATAAAGAATCGGCATTATTTCAATTTCATGTAGCAAATAGCAAATCCCATTTTCCAAGAAACCTGCCTTAAGCGCCAATATACTTTGAGTTACTTTAGGCTCAGCATTACTAAAAACCTTTAAATCAAACAAGAATTTGTAAGACTTCAAACCGAGCTTATGTTTTCCTTCAATTGACGTTCTGCTATCTCAAATCAAATTCTCTCAAGCAACATTGAAACAATTCGCAAAAGAAAGGCGCAAGTCTACAGACAAGGAAAGGTGATGAGGATGTAAATTGAATTGATGAGAATTTCTAACGCCAATTTGGTAGAAAGTGAAAAGATTTTTTTACTTTATATGCGGGCGAGGATTTCACCTTGGCTTTTACAACTTCCGTAAAATGTACATTGTAACAGTGATCTTGATGCATGTTTTATGATACGCTTTCCCTAGAGAAAAGCAAAATCTTTTGATATGAGTGAAAGAGTCAAGGCGAAAAGAAAGAATAAGAATCAAATGCTCACACAAATGTACACCATACACATTATGCTGAAGCCTTTTCGTACTCATTTTATATTCGTTGCCAAATCCGGCATGTAATAATACCTGTCTGGAAAACTGTTGAGCATCAATTTTAAATTAGGTTACACAATTCCCTTCCAGTGCTCCAGTACCTCCATTGCGTAATTTAGCCGAAGGTTGCGTAATGTCATCGGCTCGTTGAGACCCTGGGTTAACAAGCATTTTTTTACAAAAAGACAAACCTGGCGAGTGGGAGTACCCTGGAAAATCTCATTTCCCCATGATCAAGCACGAAAAACTGTCTGACGTATTAACGCTAATTTACCTTTAACTGCTCAACATTCAACATGCAATTACGATAATCAGCCTTTCATTCATGCTGTGACTGACCTAGATTTACCTTCCAGCTCCCAAATATGACTAATTATTAAGTCAACGAGCTCGAACTTTCCATAAGCGATAACTTATCATGGCTTATTTTGTTGTTGATGATGATTGATAAGATACCCATCCAGATCTGACGAGATCTGAGATCGTATATCGTGATAATGATAGTCACACAACACACACTCTTGATCGGTTCGAGCGTGCGATTTAATTAAAGGGAAACATGCTACCGCTTCCATGAAGGCAGTGATCCATCACTTGACTTTACACCCACGTCAAAGTTGATGTTTACACCGACTCAAGCTTCCCTAAAGCCGCAGATACATGAAGCTCTGAAGCGTGTCAAAAACACAAATAGAAATTGCCAACTCTTGGATAAACAATAACAACATCGCTTGTCATATTTTCACTTCTGTGAATTTCACTCCTGACGCCTCTAAATGTACCATTGGAGGAGGGAGATAATGGGGAAAATTTTGGCTGCCAAAACGGTTAGTAATAAGGAAAAAAGCTTTGATGGATGCACTCGATGTAGGCTTTTGCGTTTTGCTTTTCACTTTGTTTCCTTTCAGTTTCTCTGAAATCCTGTGAAGATATGGAAAGTGAGAGACATTGACAGTGACTAATCAATAGGCGTCATACATGTTTACTCTTTTGTTCACCCTTTTCTGGCAATGTCCAAAAAGAAATAAATCCTAAAACACTGAGTAAAAATATTTCATATTTAAATGCTAAATAAATAATTAGGCAATGCGAATGAACAGGTAAACTCGATTTTAGTATAAATACGCGGGCATGTGAATCCAAAGGCATCAATTCACTCATACCTTCTGCCAAGAGAAGCCCGAAGCATTTTAAACTCGACCTGAAACATTTTCACTACAGCGTTAATAGCTTTAATAACTACATTTCTCATTGAACCAACCGTTAAAATTTTTGATTCATCATGAACAGGTAAGCTGAGGGAATTTTATTACTTTAAAAGCAAAAGGAGCGCCCAATTGACATTTCTAATTTAAATCTATTTTCAAACATTTTGCAGACAAGTCCTGGTCGTTATTTCCGTCGTCGCCGTCGTCTGCCTTACTCTCGGCAATGTCCACGCTGAGAAAGGTCCGGAGAAAAATGCATACTCGGAGACCACTGCCGTAGTCGAGCCCGCTGG
>JAHZMY010002578.1:0-18259 GCA_027743915.1 Seira sanloemensis | reverse complement strand
TCTGGGAATCACCATCGGCATTTTGAATTTTATCTGTTAAATTTCCTCCTCATTCGCAAGTCGTTAATTTCACACGGTTTCTTTTTAGGCCATCATCATCATTCCAACACATATTCACAACGCACCTGAGTACCTCCGGGCGTAGTATTCCATTAACGACGTAACTGGTAAAATATTTTGCATTATTTTGCAAAAACGATTTAAGCGAACCATTCTCACAGTATTGGAGAAGCAGCCAAATTTTATTTAAAAATCCATTTAAAAATAAGTCTTGCTTAAAATCTTGTTCAGCAAAATTTACGACGGAATCTTCTTTTAAGATTCCAACAAAAATACATACATACGAAACTTGTAATATGAACCTTACTTTTGGTCTCCAGCTTTTGTGTGCAACACCCCAGCATTTGGATAATGTGGGGATGCGAGCCTACGTGCACCAGAACCTTTACTTCCTTCATCAAGGAGCGCAGGTGCCCAACTGGAGAACCAGGCTTCACCGTTTTTATCGCGACCGGAATAGTGGCAACGGAGCTGGTGTTTTCGTAATTATGGTCAGATGAATGAATAGAGTCGGGTTTGAGGAGGGTTTTGAACACCAACCCAAATTCCCCACTACCAAGAAGTTCCAGCGCATCTAAGGGCGAGAGATAAGGTCGACTATAATAAACCACTTTAATTGGATCATTCATATGCATGTACCTTACACAAAATTTTTACCAAAGTCTATTCTTTCGTATGGAATTTCCAGTGTCTCATCGAAAGGCTTGTGCTGGACAAGAAACTCCATCACGTATTCCCTATCACCGTACCTGGTCACAACTTTTGAGCCATTCCGAAACTCGCGTATTTCTTTCTCAGTCAACTTTTTGTGGGTCAATTTCTTGAATCCATAATGCCTCATGAAAAATCCGACGCCAGTAACACCCATACCCAGGATAAATAGAAGCGGAACCGCTATCACTGTACCAAGCACCTTTGGGCTCAATCCGGTGCCTCTCCATTCGATTCCAACGTTGCAGCTACAAATTGACCCGATCCCAGTTAAATTAGCTCTACTTGTAGGCCCATATAGCTTCAAATTGGAGTCTTCCAGACAATTGGTGTCATTGTACAGGGAAATGCATGCATTTGCAGATGTTTTCACCGAGACAAGTGCAGTCCCATTTCTTAACACAGGAATGTCTCGAACCTTTAAGCAGTGATCTATGACGACCTTTGTACTGTTCCCTCGGAATCCTTTGCTTGCAAAAATGATAGCCTCGTTCTCTCCTGGAATGATATCATTGCTACCGTCGGAACAGTTTAGAGTACACTTGCTCACAGCTTTGGCACGCTCAAAGATCCACGGGTAAATGTCGGATGGAGAACTTTGGCGGATTTCAACAATCTCTGCGTCGTCCCCGTCAGTCAGGCATTCTTCATTGTTGTACAGTTGGAAACAGGAGAGTTCCACGCAAATTGAGATTGTCTCTCCGAGCAATATGCGGAGAGGGGTACATTTGTTAATAAAACGGTTTGCTCTGCGAATTTCTGTATGGGGCAAAATGGAACTTTACCTTGAGGAATTGGAAAAATATGTTCAATATGTTAAAGTTTATATTTGATACCAGAATCAAACATGTGAGCCACTGCCATTAGCGATGGTTCATCGTCCGTCGGCTCGCGGTCCAACATTTCCGGATCGCACGGATTCCGGCAGCGCCCAACGGAGCTTATGTTGAAGCCCCATCCGTCCGGTCGACTCCAGTCAAACCTTTTGTTGGGAATCACTTCCACAGATTCGCCGCTAATATTACAATCCATCCTCTCGTAAAAACGAAGACACTCGCCTGAGGTAGTAATTCCACTGAGCACACCCTCCAAGTTGGTGCAGTCCAACAAACCCACCTCAAGATTGTCAGTGTGGGAGTGGTTGTAAAAATACAAAGTCGCGCGCTGTCCCAAAGTAGGATGGTAAGTGAATAATAGGAAGGCTCTTAGGATTACTACAATAATCAGCGTATTATTAAATTGGAAGTGCATTTTGAAACAAAGTCTCCCCAATTAGCTTCGGCATAACACAACGTTGATGATTCGGAGAACAAGCATAAATTAAATTTCATTGTTGCTTCTTCAGGCATACGCTTCGTCGGCTCTTGTGGTTAACCGTAAAGAGTTTTTGACTTAATTCGTACAATGAATAATCTTGTTAAAAATAAATATGATTGATTGCATGAGGAAATTCTTATGTCTAACCACAGTACAGTATGTTTACAAAAGCAATCCAAGACTTTGTAAAGATTTTTGTGGCTATTTTTTGGGTAGATACATTACGGCATTAATATGAATTGCTACATATATCTTTTGGTGCAATTTATATGGGCATTGTGTGTTTAAAATATTTATATGAAAAATGAATTGCATATTTCCATTATTGGAGCAAACACTCATATTCTTAAAAGCATTTATTAATTTTATGAGCAAGATATGTATATTATGAAGAGGTGAATAATAGACCACACCTGAGTCCAAAGTAAGCAAGTACTTAAATGAAAAACTGGGAATCGACATTCCATTTTGTTGAAAATGAACTTGAATCATCGAAGTTCAATGTAAAAATTACATTTTGCACTTGGCATTGCAAACTTTTTCTGCCAAGTTATTCCAAATGTTAACTTTACCCTCGCCCGAATTTGAGAAGAGTATTGCGGTATCATTGCCTGCTTCCCCAGCCCTCAAGAAAAGCGTCATTGTCCTCCCTCTCCCCACGACTCCCAATCCCCCGAAACTTACCCACTTTGTCGAGCTCTTCCTAGCATTTTCCTACTTTCTCCTATTTTGCCCTTTCCGCCTTCAGCTAGTGGAAAGTGAAAGCAAATACCATTTCATTTGTCAAAAGCGCTTGTTTCAACGAATCCTCTGCATCATCTACACTTTACTCATGCTTCCATGGATTCCAATCGAAGTGTACCATGCCCTCCCAGAGCATCCAAAAAACTCCGTGGGCTACCTATTCCTATTGTGCCGTGTCTCCGCCAACCTCGTCCGAGTCCTCCTCCTTCACATTTTCTGGAGGGAGGAGAAAAAGCTGCTTGACATTGTCAACTTCATCTGCGACTGCGAGAATGAGAATGAAGAACGACTTCAACTCTGGCGGAATCAACCGTTCGCCAAATTTCTGAGAAGGCGAAGTACAATCTTGTGCATCTACGCCTTCTACGTAATGTTTTGCGCAGTGGCATTCATTTTGTTCAGCTTCCGGCTGGCGGAGGATCTGGAGGAGACTAGGATACCGACGAGGTGCCTGGAGTCATGGTGTGAGGCGATGAAGCGCGTATCTGACCTGGTTTTCCCCATCGACTTTGGAATGAAGCTGGAAGGCTTGAAGACGATCTTGGTGTCAATCGGCCTATTTCATTTGTTTTTTCTCGGGTACTGGAGCAACTTCTTCGTGGTCATGGGGGTGTGGACGCTTTGGACCTCTGTCGAAGCGTTTGGGCGCTCTCTTCCGACGGAGGCAAGGGCTGTTGAATGTTTGCCACAGAAAGACGTGATGGATCGGTACGAAACTCAAAAGAAGCTGTCGGCCTTGATTAACGCGGCGATGTCAAAGTGTACGCCGTGGTACTTCCTCACGGTTTTGCTGTACTACTCAACCGAGAGGATTTACGATGCGGATAGCGTGACCCAGACAAACCTCGTCATTGACTTTTTGATATATTCGTGCCCAATTCTCTTCTTCACGGCTGATATCCCTCACAAGGTAAATTAAATAATATGATTTACAGTAGATATGAAGAATGAAAATTCAAAGCCACAAGTTTAATGATTTTTTTGGTAGATGGGTGCCTTCAGGGCCTGGTTGCTTCAAGAAGGGAAAGCTGGGCGCATGTCGGAAGGAATGACAATGATGCTGGTGGAAGAGCTCAACTCACACCCAGTAGCTTTAACGGCGAATGGAGTCTTTCCGATGACGTACTCTGTAGCAGTCACCGTAAGTTAATAGTGAACTTTTATTTGCGTGAGTTTAGAATTAAAATTTTATTTTCTTCCCCACAGCTCTTGGGAACTATGCTGACGTATTTCATCATCTGCCTTCAGGCTTAAAATTCCACTGGAGAAATAATTATGCTGCAAAATGCCCGTTAAAAATGGACGAATTTTCGAAATGTATCATGCAGTGCGTACATAATAAATAATAACAAAAACCTACATTTTTTTAAAACCTTCGAAGTTTGAATCCTTCCTACTTCCGAATTTCTCGCTAGGTCGCATTATGCGGGCCCTTCCGTGTCAATATGTCGGGTGTCAAGGAATTGCATGAAGAAAAAATGAAAGCGTCGTTCAGAAGACAATTAATTTTTGTAACTACAACTACATATTAGGCGTTTGATTTGTACCGTCGTGTTAGATAGCCATCCATGCAGAAAAATGTCCTTGTCGTCGCTCTCCCCTTGACGACGTTTTGAAATAATCAATAACATTAATACACATAAGTTTATCGTACGTATAAGTGCACTTTATTTTAATAATTGATCTCAGGAATGTTTGGAAAAAGCACAAAAGACAAAGGTAAAAATTGCAAAAAGTTATAAACGTCATAAAGTCTTTTAAGTCTACAGCACTTAGTTTCACCTTTCAAATCATAGCAAGTATCACATTATAGAGATTTTAACAAAACGTTTTTATACACCTTCATTCCTCCGGCAGAGAAGACGAGCTACCTCAGTCTCCAGCCACTCCTTCTGATGGACAAGTATCTGCTTCTCCCTCGTCAGCACAGTGATTGTCTCATCCATTTCTGTGACTCGAGTCTCCAGCAGCCTCCTAAAAATCAGCATCAAATCATTACTATGTATAAAGTATGATAATCGTTTGTCTTCTCAAATTAGAAAAAGCCATTACCGTTCATTGTTGTAGGGCTCAATCATCGCCTTGTACTTCGTCAGCTCGTCGCACAACTCCAGATTCTGCGTCGAGGCAATCACTATCGTTTCCTTCAACGCTTTGATTGTCGCATGATTCGCCTCTATAATCTGCTCATGGTCCGCCGTGCTCTGAACCAGAGCAGCCCTGGCATTCTCCAATTCCCTCAAGATTTTAGCACGCTCACTCTGGACAATTTGGAGCTCATCCTCGCGCTGCTTCAAACTGTTCAAACGCCTGGCGACCTCCTCCTTTTCCGTTTCCATCGCCTTCATGGCCCTCAACTTCAGCGTAGACTGCTCCAGGTCAACTTTCATCGCCTTCATCTTGTCTTCCATGGCGGTAAGCGTCGCCGCAAAGTCATTTTTGGAACATCGGATTTGCTCCATCAATTTTTCCCTTTCGAGTTTCAATTCCTTCTCCTTCTTCTCCAATGACATTATCTTGTCTTGTTGGAAGAGGGCAAGCTTCTTCTCGTAATTATGACGCAGATTATCCTCCCTCTCTACGTACATTTGTTGGAGGGATTGGATGTGCTGCTTGGACTCGGTCAGTGCTGAGCGACTTTCTTGGAGGCGACCTTCCAACTCGGAGTTTATAGCTTTTACACGCTCCAACTCGTCCTCAAAATGCTTGCCTTTTTTCATACGGTTGCAACCCGGAGGATCAGAATTTGGGTTTGGCCCAGCGTCAAGCTTCTTCTTCATGGAGCGACGCTTTGCAGTCGAAGTGGAGTTACTAGGTCGAACAGGCAAAGTCGCTTTTTCTGGCGCTGCTTCAGGAGCTGTAGTTGAGTCAGACAGCTTAACTTCAGTTTCAGTAATGTTTCTTCCTGACTCTGCTTCCAAATCCATATCGACGTCAAGTTTGATGGAAGCTTTCTTCACTGGTGGAACTGTGCTGACAGGAGTTGATGGACACTCCACTCCAGACTCTCCTTGATTAGATAAGTGTGAAGAGGTTTTATCAATGTTTTTATCGCGTCCAGCAAGAATACCTCCTTCCATTTTAGTCGTCTTGTTCACCTTCGTCGAGTTTCGGCGTGTTCCCGGCATTGTCTCAGTCGTGTCTGGAGCAGGGGCGTCAAGTGGTTGAGATTCGGGCTCTTTGTTATGTTCAGCATCAAAAGTGTCTTCATTGGCAAGTGACATCAACAGGATCACCGTTGCCTCGGGGTCGGTAGGCGGATCGAATACGAATTCTTGGCAAGTGTCTTTTTCTTCGTCTGACTTGACTTCGAATCCTATTAGAATTTCGTCGTAACTGCTGTGAGGCGCTCCAGACTCCTTTGCAATTACCTGCTGCTCTCTTGATTCCTTCGAGGTCCTGCCAGCAGCCGACACTGTGTCAGATTGTGGCTGTTCTTGTTGACCTTTCTCCGACGACTCCGATTTAGCTTGTGACTGATGCAATACTTCATTGACCACGGTTGAATCCAAGTACTCCTTGTCATCAGTTGTCGTCACAGCGGTATTCTTCTCATTGCCATCCTCGTCTCTTTCAATGGACACAGAGAGCGGCTTCAAGTTCAACTGCTCGCCCTCCGCGCTGATGTTGGGGCCTGAAATCCGTTTTGATCGATGAACAGGTGCTGTTGGGGGATGACTTGTTGCGCGTTTACACGAACGCATTTTGACGGTTGCAGTTGTGGAAAAACTAATTAGCAAAGAAAATAAATATACACGTTTAGGTTAGGATTGAAAAAATAATAATTGCTGTTTGTCAAATTAGCTGTGTTATAGTAGTTTAACTGAAATGTTTAAATATTCTCACTGGGTTTTGTACTATTTACTTTATTTGTTGCGCGATCAATATTAGTATTTACTTGAAACAATAAACAACGACTTATCGTTTGATCTTACAAACAGTGATAGTGATAAGTGTTTTTAAATTTAGTTGCCTTGCTTTCTGAATTCACTTTAAAAGCGCTGTGGAATAGAATAAAAACAAGCAAAAAACATCTGAGGTTACTTTCTGCGTCTAATTTTACTGACTTCAAGATATCAAATAAACAATATTTCCTAACATTTGCATTTACCGATTTACCTAATGGTTCGTAGATACCTCTCCTTTCTTTCAGTAATATTATCATGTAGTTGAAGTCTTCACTAATGCCTCCAAGTTTATCTGTCTGATGACAATCAATCAATCGATTCAACTCGAGTAAAGCATTTAAAAACAAGACTTTTGTGTTTGTGTATGCATTTCGTGGTGCAATTCTAAAGAGATGAAGGAGCCGGAGCCACGCCGTTATCATTTATCGCAAAGGGTTTTAGTGCGCTTATGCAAAGCAAGTTTGCTTTTTTGGGTAGGTATTTATTTGCATGTCACTTGGTAAAAACAAAGCTGAATGGATTTATCTAACGACTTTGATAAACAGATCAGATTCTTCAGAGAATCTCCACTCCACACGTATTCATCGTATCGGATCCTTCCGTAAAAATAATCCTTTCAGATTCCAGGTGCATTTGAATTGCTTGAAAAACTTATAAGTTCGATTAATATGGTATATGGTCATGTCTCATATGATTCCTGCATTTGTAAACAGCGTTCATTAAATGTCAAAAAGTGGGCCTAGGTCGTCGTCTGGTTGATATAAATACGATACGATAAGGGATTTATGGTAGATACGGATAATTTTTTCTCCAAAACATATTGATTATTAATTTTATTCGCTTTCCCTTTTGGTTCACTAAATTCACAAAAATGATGCCTTTTTAAAGTTTTTTTTAAAGAAAAACATTCAAATCAAGCTTTGTTCACGTTTCAGTCGACAATTTTTATTTAAAGATTTTTATAAAAAAATCACAGTCCAGAATTTTTGCATCTTTATAGCTAAAAACAAATCATTAAAATAGTCATTCCTCTATCTATACCTACGACCTACATAGTTGCATAGTTACAACTAATTTTTTCTCTCCGATTTTGCAATATTGGTCAAACTTGCTCAAAGTGTTAAAAATGAGCAAGAACAAAATTCCAACAAGATTAGTTCTTCAATTCGTCCTGCTTCTTCAGACCCTCTTCAAAACGGTGAGTTAGTGAGTTGCACCGTTGCACGATCTATATTCTTACAATAAAATCCAGAGTCTTACAATGCCCCAATTTTTAAGTTAACAAACTCTTTATCCCAGCAACTATTTCATACTAATACTGATGTGAGGGTCAAATTGATTCACAGGCAGATGCCGAAATAGGATTATCATTCTCTCCATGTGTCATCGACAGAGATGTCTGCTCTGAACACGCCTATTCACTGGAAGATGTCAAAGTCATGTTGAGCCTGATAGTGGAGAGAAATTACAGGACAGTTATCACTAAGGCGGTAGAAGCTGACCTCAGCAACGAAGGTAAGCCATAGTACTGCAATTAGACAACCATTTCGTACCTAACTTTTCTTATAAAACTCTTTTAGGTCAATGTGAGATCAACACTCGCTACCAACCCTGCTCCAGTGTCAAACACACCGCTCTTGCCGCAGCCGAGCTAAACGCAGCAGCCATTGCAGTCGGAAGCCCCTTTCTCGCCGTGTTCCAAGGCCTGAGATTTTGGCATGACAAGAATAAGATGACATCCGAAATCAATGCCGCTGTTGACATCGTCGCACGTGCAAACCGCCAAAGTCCTGGCACCGTACAGGCCATCTTGTTTCCCGGTTATTTGGATGGTTTATCTTTGGCAGAGTCGAATTACATCCTCTCATCCCACATCCTGCAAGTGAGGAGTGCGTTCGCCAGCCAAAATTTGAAGCTTGGGGCGAGAATTATTAATTGCGAGGTAGTCCCATTTGTGTCTCCGGAGCCCTTACTTTGGCTCGACCATTTGGACTTTGTCATTTGTCTCATCCTCCCGGAAAAGGAGGATTTTTACCAAGGACCAGAAAAGTTTTTTCGTGAGGACGCTCTAAAACGTTTTGAATCTGTCCAGGATGTGTTCGGACTTTTAACTAATAACACGAATTTGGAATTCATCCTGGAAACTGGTTGGCCCGAAAGTGATGACTCTGACATTGAGAATACCGATATTGATAGTTTGTTGAGGTATTGGGAAGTTGTGCGTGCATCAAATCTGTCGCAAGTGGGACGGGTTTTCATGTATGAGGCTATTGACAATCCTGACATTGACCCCATCAACTCGCGTTCCAGGTAAATCACACTCGCACACTTGATTCTAACAGATGATTTAATTATCTTTTTCGGTTCCATACGTTCGGTATCTGTCAGGTTTTCGTGAATATTAATGTATTAATTCTTAAAATACTCAGAAGTATGCCGACAATATATTTTTCATAAAAAAGATCTAAAAAATTAAGATCCTTTAAAATTAACAAGTTTATAATGAAGTTAGACTTGCAAATTAATCTTGAAGTAATATTCAAATGAATATATGACCACTTACTACAGGTATGGGAGGTGGAGACATTCTTCTTTACTGAACGACAGGTCCCAGTCTGCCTACACACTCAAAGAAGTTCTCCCTGAGGAGGCGCCCGCCCCCGCCCATCAAAGAGTCATGCCAGTGGGACTCATCTTCGGCACTGTGGCAGCAGGCGTGGTTCTCCTCACGTCGATAATCCTAGTAATAGCCTTTATCTCACTGCGAAGAAAGTTCTCCAAATTACCTCCGGACGAAATAAAGAATTTCTTTGAAGGTCACAAGGACACAACTTCTGATGATAGTACAGAAGTAGAAACCGATAAATGGAAACGGCTGCCATACGACAAGCAGCTAGAATTACCAAAATCTTCCATCACAGTAGAAATGGATGTGGAAAACCTTTTAGGAGCCGGGCAGTTTGGCGTTGTCTACCGGGGAACGATTCAGGGAGTACCTGGGGAAGTGGCTTACAAGACCTTGAGGCGAGATCAAGATACGCCCCTTTCAGCTCTAAGAGGAATCCTGTCCGAAATTAAGATTTTGAGCTATCTTGGCAAGCATGACAACATTGTCTCCATTTGTGGAGCGTATACTGCTAAACTTGCTTCCGGTAACGAAAATCCAACTTATACATGCATAGTTTTTCCTTTGAACATACATAAATCTTTAAAATTCTTCAGGCATCGTGTACCTGGCGATTGAATACTGTCCCAACGGCTCTCTCGAAAAATATTTGCGAACAAGCAGAACAGATTACGCAAAGATCACAGGCACTGGGGCAATTGGAGACTATGTCACTTCCATTATTACTACGTACGCCTAAACAAATAAGTTTGGGTCTTTTGATTTTGAAATGTTTTTGAATAGTAGTTATTATGATTATTTCCAGATTGGGACCGGAGAGCAAACACTCAATTGAACAATCAGACATGCTCCAGTGGGCTGTTGACATCGCATCTGCCATGGAATACATTAGCTCAAAAAATGTAGGTTTTAAAGCGCATTGTAATTAAAACTTATCGCATACAAAATTGCACCCTATTGCGTAAGTAATCTTTGAGTTGATCTTGGTTTAACATATTATCATTTTTAACAGGTCATCCATGCGGACCTCGCAACGAGAAACATTCTTCTTACTGCAGACTTATCCGCGAAAGTAACTGATTTTGGCTTATCTGAACGACCATACGAGGACAAAGAATATATCAAAAAAACGAGTGAAGACCAGTTGCCGTGGAGATGGATGTCGGTGGAGTCTCTCAAGAGCTTGAAATTCTCCACAAGCAGCGACGTGTGGAGCTACGCCGTCACTCTCTGGGAGATTTACACTTTGGGTCTAACTTGGAAATATTAATTTTGCACAGAAAATGGTCAAAAGTAATTCAGATACACGAATTTATGGAATAATAAAACTTTGATTTTACAGGGGACTGTCCTTACGCTGGAGTTTCCAGGGCAAACTTTCTCAACGAGCTGGAAAATGGAACGCGACTGGAAAGGCCGAAAAGGACAAGCAACGTATTGTAAGTTCGTCAACACTATGAATATTTAAAGTGAAGACATACTTAACATGTGTAAGGAAAACGGTACTTTATACGAATCTGAAACATATCCCTGTCAAAATATAAGGTATGACCTAATGCGCACATGCTGGAACCTTGAGCCGCAAGACCGACCCTCTTTCCATGACATCAAGACGGCGTTAGTCCACTACGCCAATAATGAGCAGTACACAGGAAAATTGTCCAATTTTGAGAAACTTGTCTAGGGTTTTACTAACTTAATATTACTTAGGTATAATACTTATGTTAACAACTCTTAAAAATTAACATTTTGACACATATTTGTATAGCCTCAACATTGCATTGGTATTGTCATCAGTTTAAAAAAATGTCTTTTTAAAAATACGATTTGCATCATGTAATAAGTACTTAATACTGAATGTTCATGCATGACATCATACTGATCCATTTGCATATAAAAGTCGTTAGAATCCAGTCCAAAACTCAACTTCCTCAACAAACATCAAGATTGCCGTTATCTTTGATAAAAATCATAAATTGCAGTATGATATCATTATCCTTTGCGTGATCCCTTACATTTTGTAAATTATGGCTTATATGAAATAACAGTTTGTTACGGAAATGTAATTTCTATTCGTTACGAAAAGTATTTAAGTAGCTCAAAGTTCTTGTCCCGCCAAGTTTTCCGTGTCGTCGGTAGCCTCTGAATCTGTCGAGTCTTCTGCGTCGTCTTCCATCGTGCATTTCGAACATCTGCAACATGTTTAATAAATAAAATTGTGAAATACCTATGTACATTTACTAAAATTAATTTATAATTGTAATATTGAAATTAGGTATGCATGAGTTTAGACATTAGACATTGACCTGCTGGTGACAACCTCTTTCGATGGGTCCACAATGATTTTCCCATTCGCCACGGCTGAAATACAAAAGTCGAGTTTTGTGAATAATGTATGTACATTTGACAAAATGCTTCCACGAATCAGCAAGAGTTCGGTTTAATTTATTTAATTTTATCTAAAAATAATCTTGTAGTAATGGACACTTGGCAAAATACCACCAAAAATTATATGTACCCGATTTCATCTTTTGGAACATACAAGATTCACATAAAATTGATAGTAGCTATGGAAATTAAACTTAATTAAACCCGAGGGAGGAAACTGTAAATCATAAGGAAAACTAAATATTTTATAAAATATAAGATCTCAATTCATTGATAACATATTAAAACCCTACATTGCAATATTTTCTAATACATACATATGTATTTCTCAAATAAACTCAAAAAATACATACATACATATGTATGTATGTATATACATATGTAGATTAGCACAATTATAGGTAAATGCAATTTTGTCACGTCACCATTTCCGTTTCTAGTGTCAGTTTGTGATTGGGAAAGCCAACTGAAAAATCATTATTTTAACAAAGAAAAACGCAAGTTTGCTCACTATACGCCGTGGAAGCCGTTTCCGTCTTGGGCATGAACCAACTCTGGTCAATGTCAATGGGATAGGTAATCGTGTCCCACCGTCCCTGTAAGTCCTTCTCCTCCGTCAGCGCCTTGAAGAGCTCATCAATGGGCTCCTTCAAATCACCCACTTGACTCTGCATCACAACGTGATGTGAAACATTCGGCTTCGGACACAGCTCTATTTCACATACAAACCATAATCATTTTCCACATTCAAATCTAAACCGAACAACACAACGCATTCCTTCCTTCCAACATCATTTTTACTCCATTTTTTTCAACTTACCCACGCACGAGCAACATTCATCATAGAGATAATTGAGGCACTCGAAGCACTCCTTGCAACAACTGCAGTTCCTCAGCTCACACTTGCACACTTCGGTTAGCGTGCACTTTGACACGATGCTTGCACACACCGCCTCGTTGCACGAATCCACTGGATTCACATTCGACGTGAGTAGAATCACCGCTGTCACTAGCAGGGAGATCGTCAGTGGCATCCACAACTTGGACATTCCACCGCGCTCATTTCCACCCTTCCTCGAAGTTTCCATCACGGCTCTCAAATACTTCACTCAAACTTAAACTCAAAGAATCCCTTCAGAGTCCAGATAAAGTCAATCGCCTATATACATATGTATATACCTATCGTCGTTTTAGGTAATGTTCCAAAAGTGAAATTCCATTAAATTATTGCTAACTGACTATGTATAATTTTCTCTTTATTCTTTAGCATAGCGTCATTTGCTTTTTTAAAAAAAAATTTCACATGCACTAAAATCAGTTGCCTTCATTTACTTAAATTTGCTTGAAAGAGTCTTTGAAAAATTTCCCAAGAAGTGGACTGGAATAGCGGACAGTGAAAGGAAGCTCATAATTACCCTGCCGAGTTTTCCGAGTAGCGAGTAATGCACAACTGACGAAGGAGGGTAAGAAATGTGTGTGATATTTTTTTTCTTCTTCTTCTGTGAGTGTCTTCCTCGGAATGCTCTCTGCCAGTTGCAATCCTCGCAATGTCCTATGACAAAAGGTGAAGTCATGAGAGAAGGAAAAGCAATCATCTTCATCATCATAATCATAAGAACACACACATACACACAAGAAGACACTTGTTCGTCTTCTTCTTCTTAAGAAGGTCATGCAGAGTGAGAGAGACGAAAGCGATCATCGTGCATCTGCGAGAGAGAGAGAGATAATAACATGAATGAATGCTTCAGGGCATACTTGCATTCCTTCGCACAGAGATTGAGCCATATAGTCTCATCACAGCTTATTGTCGTGCCTGTTGTTGGTAAGGTACCTGTGAAAAAGGGAGTGCTGGAGAGATGATGGCAATTAAGGTGGATAGTGGATATGCGTGCATCACACAAAAAGAAGAGATAAAAAGGGATGAGGCTTTTAGCAGGTAGAAGGAAAAAAGGTTCATTCTTAAAAAGTTGAAAGTGAGTTGTTTTTTTTCACGATCACGATATCATCAAGTATTGGGAAAAAATGATAAGAATAATATGTGGAGATACTTGGAACGGCGAGTTTGTGAGATGTCAAAGGAGTCTTGGAGATTAGCGTGAAACGGGTAGAGAGAGAGAAGGACCTTGCTCTTTAATAATAATGCACCGACGAAAAGTCTGTGGGAAATGAGGGCTTTTGGAGCTTTTGGGAATTTTTTAAAACTTAAGTCATCCACAGAAGAAATTAAGACTTTTGTGTTTTTCTTTTAGTGCATTGGGAAAAGGGACATATTTTACACATCAGCCTAAATGCCAAAAATCAGTTTGAGTTTGTGGCAAGTCCAACTGTTTCAGTGTTATATGTATGTAATGCAGGCAACATAAATAATTGGTATTTATCTAGTTATGTAGTTTATCATGCACATGTAATTATATGTGTAAAGTTTTTTTTGTCAGAAACAAAAAAATGAATTGATTATACATTGTCATGAATCAAGAATGAGACAATTGCCACATCTAAAATTTCTCCCAGTTAGGATATCAGCTTTCATGATTGTAAAAGGGTTGTCTCTAATTGCCCCGTACCAGTTCTTCAGCCTCTCTTCCATATCAAGGAGCAACAGATATGTTGAATGTACTTATATATTTTTGACCTTGCATTTTGAAATTGTCATTAGATATTTTCCAAAAGAAACTATTTAATTGGCAGTAACGGTAACCCGTAATCCATGAATAATGGATAAGATTCAATTGAAATGGAATTTTTCTGAATGAGCAGAATGACATTTTCCCGATATTTTACCGGTAATTGCCAATCCGAGATTGGGCAATTTCCAGAACTAGCATTTACTTTGTGACCAACCCCAAAAAAGACTAGTTTGTAAGTTAAGAATATGCAAATCAAATCATGCAGACCATGTAATTAGTAACTTGAAGATTCCTGAATGAGTTATGAAAATACCAATACTTCATACTGACTCACGCTAAAA
This sequence comes from Seira sanloemensis, assembly GCA_027743915.1. NCBI lineage: Eukaryota > Metazoa > Arthropoda > Collembola > Entomobryomorpha > Entomobryidae > Seira > Seira sanloemensis. The sequence continues at coordinate 3,534 of JAHZMY010002578.1, read as the reverse complement.
GCACAAATGGAGATGATTAAAGCTTCTATCCAGTAACATTTTGGCTGTCCAAATTATCACAATCATAAAATGGGAAATGTTGGGGCAATATGCAACAAACTCACAAAGCTTGTCCGTAATGCTACCACTCAAGACAAACAGACTCAATACTATATGTGCGTTTTACACATCCCCTCTGCCATAATTATCTACTTACATGACGAAATTCAAAGTCTCATTATTGGATCCACCTGCATTATTTGCTTTTCTGATGTATGCAATCCCAAGTGGCTTGCATGTCTCATGAATGAGCAAATAATGCATGTTTTCAGAATCAACTTCAACTCATCCCGTCCAAGCAAATTGCATGGTGGAAATATATTATTGCCTTTGGCTCAAAGACTTTGGGGCAGTTTTCATACGAGGCAATACTTAACTAGGTATACACCATTGCCATAACATGCGTTTTGTTTTTGAGGTGTATTGTAATCATTAATCATGCCTCATTCAGATCGTATCTATCAGATTATTTAGGGTCGACAAGTGGGGTCTTTTACTCTTTGCTTTATGCTTTGCATGAGTTTCTGTGCGTCTATTCCAACATTGACTCGAACATTTTCAATTCTATTTAAATGCATTTATTGCATCGAATTAACCGCAATGAAATTAGAAAATAAAGGAAATGACAAAACTTTGAAAGTTTTGTACCGTTCGAAACCGTGTCAAAAATTGTACGCACTCTGAAATTGGTGGGACACAGTTTTTTGATTTCCAAAAAACCTAACAAGAGCTACCCGAACGACTGAAAATGCCTGCCTTTTTATGGTTTGGCAACACTTACAACTTATGCACGATTCATAAAGAGTGAAAAAGATTAATCTTCATAAATAGAAGCCATAGATACAAATTTTGATTGTTTTCAGATTTGAATAATAATGTTCTAATGAATTTTGAAATAATGGGCCTTGCAAATTTCCCAGTTTCGTCGTTTCCATATTAATTAAAAATCTTACAAAAATCGCAAATGATTCGCGGTTCGGCGATACTTCAATGAATTTCTGAGTGTAGTATTTGTGCAAATGTAATTTACCTTTAAAATACTGTTTATGATTATCGAAATTCTTCCATAACATTAACTAGAAAACCTTCCATTAACTTCCATAGCAAATATATATTTCGCAGTTTCCTGAGTATTAGACTTACAATCAGAATTTTGCGTACAAAGTTGAGATGCATCAGCAAAGTTCTTTTGAATCTGCCTACTTACTTTCATTTCCTGCTCAACCGACATCCTTTCCCAATCACAAATTTATTGTGACCGTGACATAAGAATATATACCTATGTATATTTTGAGAGATGGTGCTTCACAAGGACAAAGCCCACCACAATTTTTGTGGCATCACCCCGGTCATAAAATCAACGGTTTTGTGTTACCAGTCCTTCTATCGTTTCTGGCTTCCGTTTCCGCTCCGATGGAAATTAGCTTCTACGAGGTTCAAGGGCAATGCGAACACAGTTCACTCTGCATCATTACTACAGGTTGAAGTTTGCAAATCGCCTTTGCAAAACTGGATATGGCTATTAGCTGCAGCTTTTCCCATGACTGTCTACGTCATATCCATGCTGTTGTTCTACGGATGGAAACTGGCATTTCGAAACGGCTATGTTGAAAGTTTGGAATCGGCTTTAATTGTTGCGCTTGTTTTTGAAGTGTTCACATGCTCAGTATTGATCCACCTTTCTGCAAACTTGTTACCTCACATCAATGAGGTCGTTGGTGCCTTAAACACGATGTTTGCTACAGATCAGCGATTGGCAACAGGCAAGTTCATGAAGCCTTTGTAGATTTTGTGGTGCAATTTATTCCTTGTCTGCAGGAACTTTTATAAATTGGTGTATGGTGCAACAATCTGCACCTGAAAAATTACCGTTCTCAGTTTTTGTTCACGTCAAAAAGCAAAGGATAACTGGTAGAAAAGTCATCTTTGGTTAAACCTGCTCGAAGTGGATGCTGGAAAAGTATTGGAAAATAACTTGACTATGTGAAAAAGTTTGCGAATTACACAAGTTTGTGAGATGACAAATTAAACCCTCATAAAGCATCTCATTAAATATTTTCAAAGATCAAAGGGTATCATATTCCCCCAGTCCAGTAGTATTATTTACGTTTATTTTAACAGTTAACACTTTACATTTGTTACCTTAGACTTAAACCGATTGCAAGACTCTCAAGACTTAAGAAAACTTAATCTTTGGCAATGGAAAAATTTATTTTCGGGAAAAATATATAAAAATATCTCAAAAACGTTCTCTTCATAAATCCCAAACATTCTTGAAAGAACACTCACGAAATGCCAGTAGAAGTTGCCATGGAATTATTTTTTTGCATTTTCTTTAAATGAGCCAAATTTGTTCTAGTCGACTAATTAAAACTATTTTCCAAACTTTCAGCAATCAATAACTTTCTCTCGCCTTCAATTCGCAATGTCCATCGTCTTCCCCTCTGGAAAACAATCGTCGTAGAGTTCATTCCGCTCATCTTTCCCATGGAAATACTCAACCTGAGCGTGGGCTCCGCCCTCCTCCTCGTCTTCTCCTCGTTAGACTCATTGCATCCCATTTTGGAGGAGCTACTCCCAAGCCCACAAACTCGCACCCTAAACACCATCATTTTCCAATTCATTGTCCGATTCATTTCCTTCCTCTACAGATGGATTGAGATTGGGCGGCAGCAAGGCTTCATCCTCTGCGTTGCCATCGCCTCTGGGGTCTCCTCCACCTCCGTCGTCTCAAAAATCAAGTTTCTCAGTGACTCCGGAAACAACTCAATCTCGATCCGGTCATGTGTCCACCTCGGCATCATTTACAACATGATTGAAGGGCCGATGAATCGAACCATCCTAATTTTGTGGGTGCATATGCAATTCCTGTGCGCAGCGAATATCTGCACCCTGCTCAAAGGGCCAGATTCAATCCCAATGCCGCTGTATGTGCTTTGCTGTGTCTCATTAACAATCATGATATCAGTCGTTTGCTTCACTCTCAAACTGGCAAGTCATGTGCAGGAGACGTACGGGGACAATTTGAAGACTATGGTTAGGCGAAATTATGGATTTCGGGCAAAGGCGGGTGGTTTGCTGAATTGGGGCTATTATCATGAGCGGTGGAAAGCGGTGCAACCTTTGAAGCTGAAGTGTGGACATTTATTCGTTATTGATCGGTGGGCGGCCTTGATATTTCTCCAAACTTTGGTGGAACTCGTGGTGAACATGTTGCTGTTGTTGGATTACAAGTGACAAGTGGATTTTTTGGGCAATGTAAGTTCTGGAAAAATTTAGTTATGCAGTTAACAACTTTTAGTTTGAACTATTGATTTCTGCCCGTCAAACATCAAAACTTATTGTAATTGGTTGCCAAGGTTATATGTCAAGGTGCGAGGATTGGACTCGTAATTCCCCTGGGTCAAGTGAACACTAGCTGCGTCCTCGCTTTATACCGTTTCCCCTTTCCCCAAAGAGAATCCGTCTCGAGTTTGTATACAGAGAATGAAGAAC
>JAHZMY010002577.1:0-11595 GCA_027743915.1 Seira sanloemensis | reverse complement strand
GTCTACATTAATCTGGTTCATGCCCTAATGCACGGGATCACTTTCAGCTTGTTTTATGTCGAGTTATTTTGTAGGCAAAAGACTTACATCAAAATGATGCAAGTTCTTCTGACCCTTGACCTGACTGGAAAGCATAAGCGGCAAAACAAAATCAAGGTTAGGTTAGGTGAATTATGAATATGCAAACCTAAGGGTTTACCTATATACTTTTATATCAATGTTGCATTGTTCGTTTCAGAGGGACGACTGGGTTATCTTTGCCTTTCACTTCCTGCTACTCGTCGTCACACCGATTGTCGGGATGCTCGAGCCATTTGAAAACAATGATTGGAATCTTGAAGCCACGCTAAAGAGTAATTATGAGCGAGGGAAGAAATACATGTTTATTGACGATTCCCTAAATGAGACCCTTCAAGATCCTAGTGATAAGCCTAGCCAAGTCGAAATTTTTCTTTCATTGATACCTCTCGACATATGGCTTAGCTACCTTATGCTGTCCACACTTCGAGTTACAACTTTTCTCTTGGTGGGGTGGACAATTTACAGTTCAGTTTGCAGATTCATGAAAGAGACTCATACTATCATGAATGACAATGAAGAGTCAGGGGAAAGTCGAAAAAGTCGGTTAATGCAGAAATACAGGCAGCTCAAGGGACTTTCAGACGTTTTGAATGACGTGTGGTCCCTTAGTTTTTTCTGCGTTCTGAATGATCATACGTTGTGGTTATCAACAGGTAATCCGAATGCCGATAAGTATGTAGTATTGATAATTTATAACATATTAATTTGATTTGGTTTGGTTGTAAGACTTGAACTTGGGAGTACAAGAGGAAGCTATGTCAAAGAAGGTGATGATATTTTGGTATTTCTCGGGGGTCGTTGTTCTTCTCTTCTATGCTGCAGAGTCAAACAGAAAGGCATTGCAACCATTTTTGTTAATTACTATAATTGGTTTTAAAGATAAACGTTTAATTTTTATTCGCTAATGTCCTCTTTAGATGAGTATATTCAAGGTCTGGGTGGTGGAAAAGGGCAGTGAAATTTTTAATGACCCTCATGAGCACAACAATTTCCTTTCCTCGTTGGAGTCCAATGGCGTTTATATTGGAAAGCAAGGACTATACAAGTTTGACTATAGCCTCATTGGCCAGGTAAAATGGATCAAATTCATGTCGACTTAAAACAAAAGTGTAGCCAATACAAATTAATATATTAATTTTAGGTTGTCGTTCTCGTCATCACATTGTTCATCATCTCACTTCAGTCTGAACTCTCAGTAACATCATAAAATTATAAACATTTCCGTTGTCACATTTCGTAATTTCCGCTACATTTTACACAATATAAGCATTCTCATAATTTCTGTGAACACCAAATTTCATATATTAAAATGGAACCTTTGCCTAATCTCCGTCATGTTGTCGCCAACTCTGTGTCATTTTCCCCAAAAACACTGCCTATCTCCCCATCATACACTTCTGCAGGTCATCAAATTCTTGTAATTCCCGACTCTCATCATCTCCATCATCACCAAGTTCCAAACAAGCATTCTCAAATTTTAAAGATTCTCTGGGACTTTGCCTACTACGCCAACATAAGCCCCTTCCGAATTTCCAGAAACCAAGATGATGGCACTTTTGAGGTCCAGACGAGCCCATTTCGTAACCACTTGAGTAAGCTATTTTTCCTCCTCTGGGCATCAATTTACGTGATCCGGGCTAATGCCAAAGTAAGGCTCCAGTGCTCGGACGTCATCGTCTATTTCATTTACACCCACACACTGTTCCATGTCCTCCTTCTCATCCTCTTTTACGCGAAACTGTTTTCAAATCAAAATGGATTCTTCAAGGTGCTTAAGGCCATTGAAAACTGCTCTCTTTTGAAGTCGGAAGTGTGTCAACCGATAATTCTCAAGGTAAAATGATGCACAATGCATCTTTGTGCTCTATATATGTACAAACTTTTGTTTCTCAAACTCCCTTGAAGCACAATCATTTCCTTTTGTGTATGCAGAAGCGCTGGATGTGGTTTCCCTTTCACTTCTTTGCCATCGTTGTCATCTCCATTTTCGCCGTCGTTGAAGCCACCGATCTCGAGAACAATAAATGGCTCTTCAAAGGCTTCTTGAATAATTTTGCGTGGCAACTCAAAGCCGTTCTATTTATGAATGAGTCGTTCCCCGAGGTCTACTCCCGTCACCTCCAACACCACAACATTACAAACGCGGATGTATTCCTGGGCGTAATTGGCTGCTTCATGGAGATCCTCTCGTGCCTAGAGTCCAGCATCCGAGTGCTCTCCTGCCTGCATCCGATGGCTGCACTTTTGTGTGCAGTTAATTCATTCCTTCGGCAGATTATTCCTTCGAGAATTTGCCCTTTCGCTATAATCGTGGCTTTCGGAGGAATCTTCTTATGACAAAGTATGAAGAGTTGAAAACCCTGTCAAATGCCATCAGTGAGTTGTGGGGTCCCTTACTTTTCTCCTTTGTCCTGGACTACACGGTGTGGCTTGCCATTGATATCGACCTGGCCCTAAAAGTAAAAGAGTGGGCCACAAGATATTGTGACCGTTTGGTTTCTGCTAACATTATCCGTTTCACTGGCTCTTGGAGGGGAGGTCTCGAGAAAGGTTGATTTTTTTTCAGGATAAATACTTTTACATGTTTTGCCCATAAAATATGTATGTAAGGTTTAAGTAAAAAGTTACTTTTGGGAAATGGGTAATGTGCATTCTTGTTTTGATTTATGCTCATGGAGAAAGTTTTTTATGCGAAGCCTTATTTAATGCCACCATCTGCCAATTTTTTTCTTATCTTGTGTGTGTGTAGATGGCCCAATTTAAAGTTTGGATGGTGAGGAACGGCGAGGAACTTTTTGAAGGTCGGGTGGAGGAGCTGACGAGATTTCTTTACGCTTTGGAGAACGACGGAATTGGCGTAGAGGTTTTCGGTGTGTATCAGATTAATTATCCATTTCTAGGCCAGGTAAGGTGGTGGTGGCGGTTCATTACTTTTTATTAACAAACTTTTTGCAGCAGACTTTTATAAGAAAAAAGTTCATTTTTCTTAATAGACAGCTGTCCTCATCATTACCCTGTTTCTAATCACGTTGCAAAACGACAGAGCACAAGTAAAGTGAGAATAAAAGAGTGGTGGTATAATGATCATGACAATTGGCAGTCAACTGGAGTATAACTTGGCAGTTACGCAAAGGTCGAGGTTAATGATATCCCTCTCATTACATGGTTCTTGAGAATTTGCTTATATTTTCTACTTGACTTGATGTGAAATCATCAGCTACGAACTTGCATGAAAATGCGAAATAAGACATTATTCCATCTCCGAAATTGCTTCTTATTACCTTTTCCAGTGTAAACCAGCTCTCCTTTAAATAAATGTGAGTGGCAACTGACGCGCCCATTTTCGCGACTTTCTTCAAGTTTTCACAAACTACTTCTTTTGTCAATAAAACCATCGCCATTTTATTGAGACTCAGTCGCGGCTAGGATTCGGATAAAGTCAAAATGCATATCAAAACAACTGCTGAAACGAAATTAGCTTTCAAGCACGTATTTCCATACTCTACGTTTCAGAATGCCCCGATAACCTCATTCTCTTACCATCCCATTAAAACGTACTTTGACTTTAGCTACTTTCTCTGCGTCTTTCCCTTTCGATTCGCGTGGGATGAGGCTAAGACGAGCTACAAAATGCACACATCAAGGTCAAGGAAGGTACTTTAGAAAAAAACGAAATTATGTAGCCTTAATCACTTTACAGCACGAATAAATTTTGCAAATTACATTATACTTATATAGTTCATTAGCTGCTGCGTCTTTGGAGCGGCTCTTCTATACTACTTCACCTCAGCCAGGATGAGAATGGCCACAACCAACAGTTTCTCAGTGATTTCCTACTTTTACTATGTGCATAACACTCTGCATATGATTATGTTTTGCTTTTTCTTTCTTCCGTTGATACTAAGGTCCAATGATTTTCTCAGAATGATGATGGAATTTGGAAAATCGATTCCAATTTACTCCAACATAACAAAGGTAATTCTATTACTCATCTAAATTATTTGCATGGAATAGAATTTGACAATTACAATATGTAATTATAATTTTAGGTACGCTGGACCATGATATTATTGTATTCTCTATACGTGCTGGTGATGACCTCAAAGGACATCTTTGACTGGGTCCTGGTTGCCTTCGAAGGCCAATCGGATTGGGGCATTGAGACACTCCTTCATTTTAGCATTCATTTAGGCCGATACACATTTTTCTTGGAAAATAATCCCAACATAACTTTGTATCGACAAACACTTGCAGAACATGGAATTGACAATGCCTTGGCAATTTTCGAAATATTTGCTCTGCTCAGCTATTCACTCACAATGAGCACTCTCAACGCCATGTATTTCACTCTTCCCCTTTCTTTATGGATGTGTGTGAAGAGTTTTGTGGATGAAGTTGTCAATCACAATTTCGCAATACTGCAGCCAAATGACAATGCAAAGGATGCAAAATTTTTCACAGAATCGGTGTCCATCAGTGGCAGGAAAATTGTGAAGAGGTTTTTGGAACTTGAGCGTTTAGCTGAATCATTAAATAAATGCTGGGGCGTTTTCTATTTCTTATCAATCGTTGACGATATTGCTTGGCTCAGCACTGACCTTGACGTGGGAATAAGGACAAGCGACGGGTCAACCAGAGTCGCCATGATTTGGAGTTTTGCAAATATTGTGCTGTTTTACTTTCTCTCTGCCGAATGTTGCAGAATGGTAAATGATGATATATAATATAAATTACAAATAGAACTAAAAGGCTCTCATGATAATTGTATTTAATGTCATGTTTAAATTTGTATTGGTCCAATTCAGATGTCAGTGTTCAAAACATGGTTGGTCCTAAGTGGTCAGGAATTGTTTCCGAGTGAAGGTGAATACACTCATTTTATTCGAATAGTGGATCAGAGAAGAGTGTGCTTTTCTGTTGATGGGCTGTACAGACTAGATTACAACTTTGTTGGGCAGGTAATACGTTTGTGTAAAATCGGCACTTTTTTTATTATAATCTTGAAAAATGGGTACATGAAATGCGCATTTAAAGTTATGCAAATCTTTTGTCTCACAATCAGATTGTCACCGTCCTTATCACATTTTTCATCATTGCACTGCAATACGAGAGGGCTGTCGATGAGCTGACTTGATATTCGTAGATAAGCGGCGAGAATGAGGACAAAATCGACACAAAATTATGGTTACCAAAAACTCACTGACGTAATGGCCTTGAACTGACGGCTTATCCAAATTATTTTAGTTTAGTTCATATGGAGTAAAATTTACAGTAAAAATTATTAATTTACAATTTTTTATTAAGCAAGGCTTTTACAAAAATAGTAAATAAAACTCGTTACAGATACATCACAGTCATTAATATGCAGAGTTCATCGAATGAATGAACCAAAACGTTTTGGCGTTTATTTCTAAAAATGTTGCATGAACTCAATTGTCTGTCGGTTAATCAGGTCGTTGTTGTCCTTGGCCCAAAGGAAGTCCAAGTGATTGTACCTATCATGTTGAATTCTGTAAGTCCTCTGCAGATTTGGCATCAATTCCGCAAGTCGGTAAACATCCTGCAGGGCGAACAAAGAGTTGATGTTGATTAGCATAAAATCAGCATAAAAACCATTCTTATGGATTCTTCAGTTGGTCATTTAGAAGTTACTTACAGATTTCACACCGAGGGCATCGTTTTCTCCCCAGTAGAACGCAACTGGAGCAGTAATTCCTGCAAATAAAGATAGCGACAAAATTAATACATATTTATTAAATCTTTTCAATTGTCCAAGTTTAGCTGATAATTTTTTTGACTTTCATACTTGAAACATCATATTCTGGTGGATCAGGGCTTCCGTAAAGTTCCAAATTTCTTGCACGGCCAAAATCGTACTTTCTAAATTTTCCGCTGTTTACTCCTTGGGCTATTTATTGGAAGAAAAAATTTATTATTTCATTTGTCTACATAAATTAATCCATGGATGGTATTTTGCAATATATTCGTAAGTACCGTAATGAACTAAATTTCGGACACTGGACCCGGCTGGCACATGTCCCAAAATGGTAGGCAAAAGGTCACGGTCGAGCTGGTCACTATTGTAACCGGCAACGAGGAAAAGTACGTTGGAGCACAGTTCCTTGATTAAACTCTGTTGATGGCACACGGTTTGGCCGATAAACTCCATGAAAGGTGTGGATGGTAAAAATTCGTAAAGTCCGAACATGCTCAACAGCCATTCAATCTGGGAACTGAATGGGGCAATCAGAGCAATGGGTGAGAACATGTGCTCCGTGTACGCAACTGGGGCATGGGCGGACATCAACCTGATTTTGGAGTTGTATTCGGGCCTGAAATCATATTAGAAATTTATGTGATTCGGAATTACATATTTCAGTTGTATTTTACTTTGGAATTATAGTTAGATTACCTTTCGCTCATGCACACCCAGAAGCCGGTTGTGCCCATCGAGTGGCCAATGTAGTAGATGCTATCAACGCCAGTTACATTCAGCACGTAGTCAATGTCGGCAGGAATGTCTGGAATTATATAAAAAAGTTAATTATTAATGATGCGTTTCCTTTTGAATAAGTGCATCCAGTGCAAACTATTAATGCAAAGAGTAACTTACCGTAAAGACCAATCTCGTTCCAACTGTAGTCCCAGAACAATTCTTTGTCGGCAACGGGATCCCAAGTGGTATGGTTTCTTCCGTACGTGGTGCCACGGTAATTTCCTAGCCTGTTATTTAATTAGACTTATTTAGTAATCTAAATAATTAACTGACATAGGAATGGTTAATTTGCCAAACTTACCAGACATCGTATTGGCAGGTATCACTCAGTTGGTAACCTGTTGTTGAGGTAACAAAAAGCTAAGTTATTTTCCTATTAATTTTTATAACGCTTAAAAATCCTGATATCCACGTACCAAGTCCCTTTTCAGGTCCTGCAATGATGTAGTTGGAAGAGTCTCCCAGGAGACCATGCTGCACCCAAACGACTCTTTTCTCCTTCACTTCCTGTCCACTACATTTTGGAGAGTACGGAATCCGATGAGCTTCGAGGATATATCCATCGGCTGTAAAAAAAAATAGTCCAATAGGTTAAACGGCTGCGTTAATTAAAGTTTCCCATACAGAAGCTTAATTAGTATTGACTGCCGATTAATTACCTGTGGTGATGTAATGTACCTCAACTGGGTAGCCGTACTTTTCAATAAGTTGTGGCTGTAAAAAGTTAATTTATCAATCAATTAATAGGAAATTAACATTTTCAAAATACTTGACCGTTCTTTTGAGCTCCCACTTACGACATTGAGTTTTGCATCCTCATTATCAGCCAACAAGGAGCTGTTGAAGAAATCTTCTTGTGGCAAAACTGACTTTGAGCTGACTAGGGCTGCAAGCCCCAGTAATCCCATTAAGGTCAATGATTTCATCGTGAAGGATCCCACAACTAGTTGGATGAAAGCACTTGGTACTTGCTGCTCTCCTCGTCTCTGCCAAATGGCATGTGCCCGTCGTTTCCTCCGAATACATTTATATACTACACGGAGAGAACTTATCTCTGGACAATATTATCTTTTGGGAATCCAAGTAAATATTACACGAAATAACCTTATCTTCGTGGAGTGTTCTACGTTTTTCGCTAAAGGTGAGATCATTTTTTGGTTGAATGTCAAGTTCAAGATTTTGGCCACATGCTTTGGAAAAGGAAAGGTCCGGATTTGGAACAAGTAGGGATAAATGCCTAATTTAATGTATCCACTATCCACGTATCCAAGATGCTAATCCATGTGAGCACGGGCATACCTGTAATTGAACTTGGACCAAATTAGTGAACTTTGGAAACAAACTCAACACCCGGATTTTAACTTTTGAGCTGTTGGAATACATAAATTATGAAAGGTTTGTGCGTCCAACATGAACAAAGAATGCACGGGATGCGACTGATTAGTAAATCGATCAATCAAATTATATCGCTTATGTCAATAAATAATATTATGGGGAAGCATCAGTAATCATCAAAGGAAGTAATTTTATATAATAATTAGTTATGTATTTTATAAAGCCCGGATGCATATAGCTCGTGACAGTAACGTTTATAACTAAAATATACCGTACTTCAATAAGAACCAAAATCATGAGTTCCGTTTTGTTACAAGAACCTGTGCAGGTGTAGATATGCATATCTGACAAATGACTTTATGTATTATACATACGTGTGCAATCGTAATCAGTTTTATTATCATGTGATTGAATTAATTTATTGTAGCACTTATGTAAATCGATTGAGTACAAATTCATGCATGCATTGACTACAAAATGTGATTTTATTAATAAAATGGAATTGCAAAATCGTGATTTTCTTATCAAACGTAAAGCAAATATTTTTTTAACAAAAAATACATGCGGTAATAATAAGGCGAGACAAAGTGTATGATTAGAAAAGAATTATTTGTATATGAAAATATTTACGCGAGTAATAAACACGTGAAATGATATTACAGGTTTGATTTATTTTTTGTACTTCCCCAGTTCAATTACAATCACTTAATTCTCGTGTAAAATTGAGATAAAAAATAACATCCTAAAATTTGTTCATAAACTCAATGACTTTGTCATTCAAAAGTGTCCGGATATCCTTTGCAATTAAGAAATCCAAATGATTAAATTTGTCGTGAGGTACTCTGTACTTTATCTGAAGGTTGGGCAGTAATTCGGCGATGCGATTTGTGTCCTACAAACAACCAACTCATATTAAAATTTATTCTTTGAATTCTACATTTCTTATTTTTCGTATAACGCAAAAGACTTACTGGAACAGTGCCCAACCAATCGTTCTGTCCCCAGTATAAAGCTATGGGAGCTTCAATCTAAACAAGACAATTCTCCTTTTAAAGCATTTCTTAGTTACGTAAACCAATTAGGTACATAATTTTGAAGTTTCCAATCATATATTACCTTGGAAAAATCATATTCCGGTGGAGTCGTTTGGTTATACTTTTCCAAATTCTTTTCTCTACCAAAGTCAAATTGTTGGAATTTTCCGGATGTCACTCCCTGATAATAATACCATAAGCAGTTAATGAGAAACATATAACAACCGTAATTTATTGCATGAGTTATTCTAATACTTTGTTACCTGTGCATAATGTACCACGGTGGAAACGGAGGTTCCTGCCGGCAAATGTTCCAGCATCAAAGGAAGTGCTTCTGGGTCGATTTGGTCAGAGTTGAATCCGCAAAGAAGAAAGAGAACATTGTTGCAGATATCCTTGACCAGAGAAGTCTCGTCGCAAAATATTTTTCCAATTACTTCATAAAATTCAGCCGTAGCAAAAAATTCATGCAATCCGAACATTTTCAGTAACCACTGTATGTCCCGAGCAAACGGTGCGATATATCTGCAGGTTTGGAAATTAAATTTAACTAAGAGTTAAGAACAGGCTTCTAAAGGTATTATTATGGGAGTGGGAATAAGCTCAATTTTAACACACCTTATCGGACTAATCATATGCTCCGTATGTGCAACAGGGGCTAAGGCACTCATCAATTTAATTTTCGACGCGTATTCAGGTCTCTCAGCCATACACACCCAAAACATGGTTGTTCCCATGCTATGGCCTATTCAAAAAAAATACGAATATGTCAATCTGGGATTTGGCAAAGTTTTGTAATCTGATAGACATTCGCTTACCTGCGTAGTATATTCCATCTACTCCAGTCTTTTCCAGGATGCTTTATAATTTGAAATGAGCATTGATTAAGGTCATGAATGCCCATGTGATGCCAGCTAAAATAAAATTATGAATTTGATCAAGAGATTCCTACATTTTATCCATTTCTTATAAGATTCATACATATTATCTCAGGATGCCCTCACCTGAATGCCCAGAATTCCTCCTTGTCAACGTCAGGGTCAAGCACTGCATGCTTTCTTGAGTAAGTATTTCCTCGGGCGTTTCCAAGCCACACCTTGGTAACAAAAGTATTTATGCAACATAATTCAAAGCAAAGCAATGTCTTAAAAATTTCATATTTCTTGGACGCTCTCGGCAACCAAAGTTATTTTTGGTATCACTTCCCACCTTATGCCAAGTTTCAAGCTCTCAAAAGCCCGAACAAGGAATTATCAAGTTTTTACTATATTCTGATCCAATTTTAGCAAACCTTACTATGAAAACTTACCAAAATAAAAGTTTAGCCTGTGACATATAATTGCGACGTCATTTTTTTCGTTTTTCAAACCCAAATTATAATCAATGAATTTTAATTGCGCCTACACTTTATGAAGTATGTCTGAATCTAGTTTTCTAACCATATGCAATTTATTAGAAATGATAATATGATCGATACTTGGTAACCACTCACATCATAGCAATTATCCGCGAGCAAAAATCCTGTAATTAATAAAGTCATTACCATTAGTTCCAAACAATATTACTCAACGAGGGTAAGAACTATTTTTAAATTTATTTTACGTACCCAAGCTTTTTTCTGGGCCACTCATCACCCAATTCGATGAGTCGCAGAGAAGTCCATGCTGCACGAAAGCAACCCGCTTTCCCTCTGAAGGTCCACACTGCCTTCCGTATGGAATCCGGTGCAACTGCAAGATATATCCGTCTTCAGTTGTGACATTGTGAACTTCCACAGGATATCCATGAGCTGTAATGACCTCCGGCTAAATAACATGTATGTATTTGCATATTTATTTGTAAGAAATTTATATGAAATATTAAAGAAAAATTGTGTTATTGGTAAATATCTTACAACAGTCAGCTTATTTATGCTATTCTGAAGATGCGCGCTTCCATTTAGATGCTTGACGAGGATGAACAGTTCTTCACTATTAAAGGGTAAAGATGGGTGGCTGATGGACACGGCTGCGGAGAGGCACAGCAGACTCGCAATCACGGCCAAGGTTGTGATCAAGGACTGCATTTTTAAAGAATTACAATTAAATAACTCACTTAAAATCAAACTTGTCAGACGGTTGGATCCCCGAAAACCCAAAGTAGAAGTGCTACAGCGACAGCCCTAGTCTTTAATTACTTTGTAGTGTGCAGTTGATAAGCAGTGCGCTAAAAATTTACATGAAACTCGGAGAATTTTCTCCTTTAGCATAAATACATATAACCATCGTACATTTCGTTTTTAGTCAGGCCACCGTCTTTATCTCATCTTGAACTTAAATTTATGAACATATGTATATGCATGGCAATACAAAATCGAAACTCGATTGACTGATAAGGTCGAATTTGCTTGATAACGTTCAATATTAATGCAGGTGGTGGTTAATCAATCACTCTTCAAAAGCTAAACAGGTTTCGTAATATGATAATCCTGAATCAACAATAATCACAAGTTTTATTCAAATTCAAGGGCTATCTCATTAAAATACGTAATCCACTACCATCGTCAGTTCAAACGCATTTTGATATGAACGTTGCTGATTAAAACATTATAAATTATAATCTATTCTCGTCCGTTTATGAAACAACATCCGTAAATAATCATAAAAGAAA
>JAHZMY010002576.1:0-19370 GCA_027743915.1 Seira sanloemensis | reverse complement strand
AGCATCTGAAGCATCTCAAGATGAAGGGCCCGTTCTGCTACGGAGATGAGAGATTGTCTCGCCTTATCAACTCCCTTCCCCTGGAGACGCTGAGAATGACGACCCACATCCTCCTATATAAACTTCCAAATCTTCTACCCGAGGCCACTTAAAGAACTCTATTTAAGGGTTCATGCCTTTGTTAACAGTATGGACCTGGCGACCGTCTTTTCAGCTTTGGAGAGATTCCAGAAAACGTTAGAAAAAGTCCATTTAGATTTCCACAGCATGTATTTCGTTGGAGAAAAGCGGACGTTGCAACTTCCGGAGTTGATGGACGTCATGATCCGGCTGTCGGGGAGATGGCCGTCGCTGCAGGGTCTCTTCTACAATTATTCCATCGATTATATTCTGGGATGCAGGAAGCTTCGCAAAATTGCTTGGCTGACTGACGTCGTCGTGGATGCGCAGAGTTTCAGGCAAGTTCATGAATTGCGGAAGCGGAAGGAGGAGGTTGAGTTCCTCGCTGGGATGGCCAACATGCACAAGTCGAATGTCTTCAGGGTATTCCCGTACCTCGAGGAGCCAAAGATGAGGTACTGGGGCGGACAGGGCTCTTCCAGCTCTGGGTTGTTGGAAACCGACGGGGCTGGGACGGAGGAGAAGGAGAGGGTTGTGATGCGGGTGGATAAGAACCGGCGGCCAAGGCAAAAGAAAGAATATTTCAAAATCTACAAGCGATCTGCAAATTATGTTCTCGTTGTTGACTAGTTATCAGTTAAGTATCAGTATACATAGTTATTAAATTTCGAGTTTTGAAATTGACCTTAGTTCACAAGAATTAGTCGTTGAAGTCGTTAATTTCCAAGTCGTAAATATGACGTCCGATCGATATGACGGCAATAACGAAAGGATAGGAAGCTCATGTGTTAGTTCGATATGAATTTGAAATAGTCTGTTAGTTAAAACTAGAAATTACCGTTTAAAAGATTTGGGAAAGTATTGGAATTCGGATTAAAGTATGCAAAATGTTAAGCAAATTTTTTAGGTATCCCCGAAATTTCCGACATAAGTCGGGCCTTCATTGTATTCTGTTTGTAGCGTTTACTTTAGCCAAATCGCTATGAGACTATTCATTAAAAATAATTAGCATACACTTAATTCTAACTCATTTCATATGCTTTTTATTGTTGGTATTCGTAATAATGTTTTGTTAGTAATGGACTTTTTAAATGCATTCTTTGTGAAAAATTTTTCAGTGTTGTCTTAAAATATGTAAACATTTTGTAATTCTTTGGTACATATATGAATAAAGGCTAGTACCTATACTTTAAAGCCTATACTTTAAATTTAAATTGCACTCACTAAACGACATGACGACATCATCATCAAATTTCTAAGCATGTTTTATACATTCATTCCCAGCAAGATTTTTGTAGCTACGATGGTAATTTGTACTTCATAACTCATAACAAAAACGTCGGGCCAGAATTTGATTTTAAAGATAATCAAAATTTTCCGATTTATGTATCCATGTACATAGCTTTGATGATGTAGAGGGCAACCTAGAATTCTGCTTTAAGAATTGCGATTGTCTCCACTTCCAAGAAAACCCAAGTATAAATTGTATGGCATTGACACAAATGTAGGCTAAAGCTCTCCTTCGTTCCTACATCTTCCGCAGTTGAACAAATCAGCACTTGTCACGCTCGCTTTCACATTCTTGCCGTTACGGCCGTGAAGACAACCTGCAATCATTCCCAACCAAATTATTTGGAAACAAGCAAAGAGATTATTTATCGAAAGAATGTCGTTATTCAAAGACCTTCACACGTTTTTGGTGATGTTCATTACCTTTTTGGCGCTGTATTTGGAATGGACGGACCCGGTGGATCGAAGAAGTAAGCGATACAATTATGATAAATACAATTAAATTTATGTAGGTCGACTTTCATTCATTTGACTTTGATAGCAGCCCGACTTGACATTTCCGTCCGTATTTATTTGCAGCCACTCAAATATTTGTACTATATCAATTATTAATAAGTATGCCTAAATTAACCGGTGTCGTAAAATTTTAACTGCAGGAAAGAACCTTGGCTGTGGAAACAAGCCAAAGAAGAACAAAACAAGGACATAATAAACGTTGGAGGAAGACTAAAACTGCATCAGGGAAGTCTTTGGAAGACATTTGGTGACATAATTCAATATTGTACTGTATTCTCCAATCATATTGTTGATTTTGTGAGATGTATCTATAGACATTAACAATAAAGGTTAAAAGTGTCACTTGAAGTCTATTTCAACAAAAAAATCGGAAGCATTTTATACGTTACAAAAATAAGAAAACGACGAATTTTTGGCATGAACTTTACTCTGCACCTTAAAATACACATTTCATACTTCATCTCCAGTCACTTTTATTTACCTAAATAAATTTAGCAAAAGATCCTACGACTTTTTATAAATTATCATGAAAATCGCTCATCTCAAAGAACCCCGGCGGCACGCAATCTCTTGCGAAGCTTACCTGCGATTCTCATAGAGGAGTAGGAATGGCCAGGTTGTCGACTTTCCGCCCGTGGCACCAACCGTCAAAATCAGTCAAGTCTTCGAGTTAAAAAACACGTTTTACAGTAGGTCACGACAAGGTCGGATGGCTTCACTCAAAGGATATTTTTCCGTGGTTCCCACAACTTCAGGTAGAACTACATCCATCGTGACTTTGTGAATGTTATAATGAGCAGTGATGGCTGGGCTCGTGACCCAGTACATTCGGACGATCGCAAACCCGTAACGTCATCATCGCCGTCGAAGAAGCTCTCGATTCGAAACCCGTCAACAGCAAGGTTTTCATTCGCCTGGAGTTCCTTTCCAGCTTCAAGCTCCTCAAGGAAAGGGCAGTGGCAAAGCCCGGCTCCATTGACGAAGTCCTCCTCCCGTAACAGTTCTTGCTGACGACGAGACTGGACTGTTTCAGAGAGGCTTGAGGGTGTGACTCCGAGGCTCATGGGCATCCTAAAGCAACAGGGGGAAGAAGAGCAGGATCTTGGTGCCGATCTCCATTTTGAGGAATAGCGTTGGGACTGGGAGGATGGTCGTCCTAAATTAGGCTTCGGATGGAAAGAAGGAGGCAGAGAAAAGCACCTCGTCTCCCGCCGACTCTGCCAGCACCACCATCAACACCCATTTCCTGCCCACGTCCACCGCCCCCTTCAACTTCGTCAAAGCTCCACTACCAAGTGCTTCCGCTTGAACACCAATTGACCCCACCTCCACCCAAGTTCCATATCAAGAAGCCAAATACAGGGATAGCGACATGGGGTCCCAGTTCCACGCCCCACAGTGGCCCCTTCATCGTCTCCTTCTGGACGACTTTGGCTGGCGTCTGCCAGCGCCAGCTAAACCATAAAGACATCCGCACCTTCACAGAGCTTGACGACGAGGACGATGACTTCGAGCACGAGACGGATGCAAACCACAACCGGGGTCAGAAGGGAGTCAAGTTTGAGTGTATTTCGTCAACTGCACGACGACGACCTCCACCGCAGGTGCCTTCCAAAACCTTCAGCAGCAACAGGGTCAACGGAAGCCAGCTCGGGGCGGATCCACGAACTTCATGACGCGTGCCAATAGCAAGGGATATGGCTTTGTCTGATGTGATTTGAAGGTGGATAACAGATGAGTTCAAACTGAGTTGTTGGCGGTGGCAGAATTTGAAAATGATGAAACTTGAATGGATGGACCAAGTGTCCAAGACGTGCGGAGCTGAACTTGAAAGTTGCCTCGTATTCTCATCCGGTGCTCCTAAAGTTGAAAAGCGTAGATTTTTTCAAAAAGCAGTAAAAAATTGTAGTAGCTAATAATCTGTGAAGAATGATTGAAATAAAAGGTGAGCGAAGGAAAAATGAACTTCGTGTTTGGACTGTCGGCCTTAAAATTGGAATGTAAAGAGTAAATAATGACAATCACATGCTTCACAGATATTTTATTGTAACCAGGTTTCTCTTTATTACATTGCACATCTCAAAGGACATCATAGGAAACAGTACGGTATGAATCTTAATGACATTAAATTTCCACATGTAAATTATATCAAAAAAAAAGTTTTACATTACTTTTAACATAATGTAGAAGTTTTCAAAAACAAAGATTTTTTTAAAAAGTTCATCACTCTACAAAATCCTACGAACATTGGCATGCCACAAAACATGTAATTTCATCATTAATCATTTCGCTAACGAAACACTAAAAATAACAAGCACAAAATCTACATAAAACTACAATTCGCAGTTGAATGGCGACAGCCACATACAAAAATATAACAGCTAAACTTATAAAATTCACAACTACAATTCATTTAGGACGTTCTCAAAAAACTAAAATTCATTTTT
Organism: Seira sanloemensis; assembly: GCA_027743915.1. Lineage (NCBI taxonomy): Eukaryota > Metazoa > Arthropoda > Collembola > Entomobryomorpha > Entomobryidae > Seira > Seira sanloemensis. The sequence goes on along the minus strand of JAHZMY010002576.1, from coordinate 14,997 downwards.
CGTTCATAATCTATCATGCATGCTTTTACTTTAGTTTGTGTACGTAGCAAGTTTCAGAAAAAAAATTCAACCATCTCCTAGGTAAATATGCGGTATTATTCAAATTGTGATTAAATCCTCACATGTAAATATGTACGTATTTCAATTAAAAGTTTACATTATTTTAAAAACAATGTAAAAGTATGTAAAAATTAATGTAAATAAGTTTTCATCAAAAACGAAACGCTCACTACCTCACTTCACAAAAAAAAGTTATTTAAATTGTCAAAACTAATCAGTTTCACAAAGAAAACACTATAACTAACCAAGACTTATATCATGTTCAGACTTCGACTTGTTACTGGAGATTGGCAAAGCCACCTATAAAAATATGTACAATAAACTAATGTACAAATTGCCTAACTATGATTCATTTGGGACCTTCTCAGAAGCAAAAATTTATATTTTCTTTTTTCATAATCTAACATGAATATTTTTGGTGATTGTGACTCTATTTGGAAGCACAAAAGCCTTAAGTTGCAGGGTAGGTGAGGCAGAAGAATGGAGCTCGAGACGCCACGAAAAACGAGTAAAATTAACCTCCGTTGACCTCGTGCCAGGATCTGAAATAAAATATATTTTTATTAAGCAACGCCCAAATGTTAAATACAAAAAAGGAAATGCCACTCGAGTCGTAATAATTGATTTACGAACGAAGGCAGTCCATGCTCTGTGTCTTTATTTTTGTGCGAAAACGATAAATCGGCGCTTCTGTCTTCTTCCCAGACAATGTGAGTACTATTTGACTTGCATAAAACTTATCCATGACCTCGAAACATTTTTTTAAAAGTAGAAGTGGCTTTAATACAAAATATGGGGAAAATTTTAAATGCACATAATTGGAAGTCTTGTACATTGTCAAGTAAATATTCCAGCAAAGGATTTTGTCATTCACAAAACATAAATCGTACATTTTGAATTTTAGCATGTTTCTACGCTCTCCATTTCTCACCCAAAAATCTTTTCTCTAAAAACTACAAAGTTTGAAATAAAAGTTCTTTCATATACATAAATCCAAATTTCAGTAATTGAATTGTTAAGTTTTCAATTCAAAATTACAATTCTGCGACATGGTTGATTCCCAAATAAAAATGTGTGTTCATTCTGTGTGTTCATTACTTTGCAAAAAAATTGGTGTTTTCTTTTGGTCGTTTTGCATAGAAAAATCAAAGATTGACCATAATTTAAAATGTTTCTAAAATGTCATGAAATTCGAGAAAAAAATCCCCCAAGAAAATAAAATTCGTGTGTACTGAATTTTATCGTAATCGTACGTGATGACATTTGATTTTTGAAAGCTGACATAAAAATTGATCATTTTTTTCAAGGTAAAGAAGATTTTCAAACTTTTGTTAAAAAACATCTCAATTTAAAATTAATATTTTACGACATGTTCTCAGATTCTTAGGGGAATTCTACACCCACTGTAAATCAAGCAAATCAGACTATCTACTTTGAACCAGAGACACCACGACTAATGACGGCGAGGCCAGTTTTTTACAAAAAAATGCATGTCAAAAAACAGTGATAAATACAATTCCACGCCTCATCATCACTTTGTGTTTTTGGACTGCCCTGTTGAGTATAAATCTTGCAATTTGTTTATTTAAATATTTTTGCTTACCCCACCAAAGAATCGTTATAATGTTTTTCCGATTTCCGCTTCGAAGCCGGTCCAGACGCAGTCGACTCGGCAGGTCTCTGGCGTCGTCCTGCCTGCTGCTGTTCCGCTGGCGACAAAACCTCTGTGAAGAGCGCCACATCCGAGCCCGCCGGAGACGGAACCCTGCGAATCAATCAAATTTGTAGATTTTCGGAACAAACATTATAAAAAATCTTTAAACGGATTCGCATTAAAAGGGAAAAGTATCTCGTCTTCCGCATTTTGCTTGCCCTTTTTTGCATTCAGAAAAAGCTTCCCAGTACTTCTCCAAAGCCCTTAAATCTGATTTGGGTGCCTTTAAAAATCATTCCCAAAGATTCCTTTTGGCCACACGTTAAGCAACAAGTGATAAAGCACATCTTTTGCATTCCATCCCGAGGCGTTAGTATCCACTGAAAGATAACATCTTGGACATCATGTTTTGCTATCTCTTTTTTTTCCTATTTTTATTGGCATTCAAAATTAATTAAGGATTCAAGCATATTTAATTCTGAGGATGTAATACTTATTTTTAAATCCAAGCCTCACACAAACTTCTTGGTCTGCTTTAGTAGACCATGTTTAAGTCTTCAATTTTCTCTAAGTTAATCAGATTCACTTGTTAATTCTTAAAAGTAAAAAAGGGCAACCAGTATATTATTAAACTAAATCAAGTTCAAGAGGTGATCTTTCGATTAACACAATAATTATGCTTCTCCGGAGGCATGCATTCTCCTCCAAAAACGCATCCGAAAACATTGTGCTTCATCATTTACTGTAAATATGCAGTATGGCAAAAACATATATTTGTGATTTTTCCAAATTATGTATGACATGAACAGATGGATATTGTAAAAAAACTCCCACATTCAAGTTTTTATGCAGTTGTCAATCAAAAAGTCCAACCATACTACCAACAGAGGACTATTCTTTGAAGAAAATTTAGAAAAAAACAAGTCGAAATCGAAGAAGAAAATGGATTTAAAAATATATGTTTAAAAAGAGTTGTCAAAAGTTTCTCACGGATTCTGCTGACGCCTACGTCTGGTGAGTGCCTCGAGCTCCGTCTGACGCCTGTGATAGGATCGATGGGCGTCCATCTCATCCGTGGCGAACCTTGTCCCGGGACACTTACGGCAGGTGTACGCGGACACGCCGTCCTTTTCCATCCGGTTCGAGTTGGCTGCAGAAGTGGATGTTGAGGCCTGCGGACGTTCCTCGCGGCCTTCAGGCTGAAGCTGAGCCTGAAGCTGAGCCTGACGTTGTGCCCACATCCGACGCCTCAGTAGCGGATTCTGGCCTCCAGCTGATTTTGGCAAGTAAAAAATAATTAATGCAAAATTGTATTCACAAAAACGATTTTAGTAATCACAACAACGAAATACAAATCACTCATTCAAAAATATGCGAAAGTTCATGGTTCATTTAATTATGAACTGACAATGAGAGTTTGGCCAGAGTAACTCATCACATTTAGGAATACAAACCAAAAAAGTTAAATATTTTTTCTGACTTACTACTAATCCGACACGGACGCATCTTGCCCTGCTTTTTTTCAAGTTTCTTTTCAAAGAACGGAAGTCACGGAATTGATCAAAGTTTCATCGAATACTTCTTCACCATAACTTAACTTTTCTCTTTCCCTGTGATCTTCAAATTATATTTTGTGTTCTGTTGTCGACTCACGGATAAAAAGATTTCGTAGAAACGGCGGTTAACACTTCCAGAAAAATTAAAGCTGCAGCAGAAAATGTTTTTCTAAACTGAATCAACGTCATTTAAAAATAGTCACATCACCACAAATATAGTTTTTAAAGGCTCTTTCACTAATCGAAATCAATTTCTAGCGAGCAGTTCCCTTTCAAAATCCCAGAAGAAGAAGAAGATTTGAGATGAACATAATTATAACTGTGTAGACTAAATAAAGCGAGAGCACTACGATCGCTGCGTCGGCAAGAGGCATACTGAGACTTTGACTGGGATTGCAATTCTCCTCGGAGAAAGGCCAAGAAAAGAAAAAACTGAACTCTGACACTCACACGGGGAACGGGGACGACACTCACACTCAAAGGAAAATATTTGAATGTAGTACGATTTTCTATTTATTCTGGAAGAAAAATGCAAATCGAGATGTACACATGTGAATGTCCAGAGAAAAAAACAAGATTTACCATTTGCACTTGAAACTGGAACTAGTGATAAAATGGAAAGAGTGCAACTGCAGCAGAAGAAAAAAGGCAAAACTCGACTTTAGATTGCAACGATTCTCTTCCAGGAGAACAAAAGAGGCTGTTGTTGTACGACGGAGTCGAACACACTATTTCGCAGAAGAAAAAAATGACTGTAAAAATTGAACGCAATTCTCCTTCTGGTTCCTGCCGGATGAACAATGAAAAAGAGATATTTTTACTAATTCCTCCTCGCCTCAACACTGTTCAATCGGTGCCAGCCTATGACCTTGAGAGTGGGACAGATATTACTCAATCATCTAAATTAATTTTTCGATCAACACTTTCGCAATGGTTAACGACGAAAACCAAACTGTAAATGTTGCCGAGTCGGGTTTAACTCGAACTTTAATTCTGAACGAGGAGTTTGAATTGATTGCGAGTTGAACTTGTCCTTTCTTAGGGAAAGATACGCATAAAGTAAGAAGCGAACTCATAATGACTGACTTGACTGGACAACATCACCGGTCTGAATTGACCCAGGGTAAAAAATAACGCTCCTTTTGATTTTTACTAGCGAGTCACAATGCACAACTCACGATTAATAATTTTATGCTGTTATAGCTTCGAGTGAGAGAAGGAACTGAATCCTCGTTGTCGTTCCAGAATTGACTGAGAACGAGGGAAGAAAGCTACTGGAATAGCATTTAGTATTTTTTACACTAGCGAATAAGTACATGAGGATGTGCTCATACCTACGTACTTAAATGCTAACTCAATCTCAAAGAAAGGGAAGGTATGCAAAAACGAGGCTCAGTTAAATCTTATGACGGTGTTCTTAGATGCGAGAGAGAGAGAGAGAGAGAGGTGGGCACGATGACGACCATTGTGAATTGTGAATGCCTATTTATGTGTGTGCATGTACACATGGAGGGAAGGACCGTTGGTTAAACGAAGCATCCAGATACAGGAAAGATAAGTGAGTGCAGTGCAATGCTTCAAAAGGACAAATGCTAACGACGAATATATTTAAGGAAGCAATGTGGATATCCACACATATTAACTAAGCAACGCAGTATGCTAATTGAGGCTGCTTTGGGCTTCGTCGTCTTATTATGATCGCCTTCTTTAACTCTGAAAGTGAGACTCTTTCTTTCTTCGGCCCTCCATTCTTTTCGCACGTTTCTTTTGTTGAAATGGCCCACATTGACTCATACAATGCACATGCACATTCAGCATTTTTGAGGATTTAGCAAAAAAAATATTATGAATGGGTGAGGATTTGAGGATATGGATTTTTGGAGGGATTTTTTATAAGAAAATAGGTAGTATACGAATGAACAGTATGCACATTATGCACAGTATGCACATGGATCGAATGTGGTATTTTGTAAATAGTAATTATTACAAACATCCCATCCTGAGGCGAAAATATATTTCCTTCGAGTCGAACAAGGAACAATTTTGCATGAAAAGTTCTGTAGAAAAAAATACCCTGAAGTATGAGAATTAAATAGGATCATTTCTCTACATCTCTTCGAAACAATAGTCTAAAACTATTCTGTGGTCATGAGTCCAAAAGGGTTTGAGTGAAAAGAATGGGATGGAATGGTGCTCAATGAATCAAAAATAAAGATGGATGGACATACTCACTTTTCAATTAGACAAATGCATTGATACACAATGACGACTGGAAATGGGCTCCAGACTCCGTGGATGCTGTTTTCAAGTTTGAGATCGGGTCAGCTTGCGATGGTGATAGGATGATGATGATGAAGCCGAGGACGAGAAGAAAGTAGATGAGATTCCTGGTGATTGGGGCAACCTGAAGTGTTTTGATTTTGTGTGCTGTCGTACTATTCATGCCTACACCACGGTTCGTGTAATTGCGTGCAAAAATGAGCAAAACTTTGCACAAAATGAATGGAATAGGTGCCGGAAAAAATATGACATAAAATTCATGCTCCAAAAATATGACACATGGAAGTTGAATTTCGTTAGAAATCAAACAGCCCCCTTCACGTACATATGATCCTCTCTTTCACTTTACAACTTTTTGGAGTTAATATAGAAAACGTTTTAGACTGTAATTTTGCTAACTGACTAGCAAAAAATGTCTATATTTTCTGCCTGTATTCGAGATTGCGAAACTGCGTCAATTTTTCAACATTAAGCAACAGTCACAAAAACGCTTCTTATTGTCGACATTGTAACGAGGCATAAACTCTTGGCCAAATATTTAATCACGAAAAAATTAATTATGATTGATATACCTGATATTTGATTATTGATGTCGCAATTAACAATAAAATAGTGATGCATAATACTGAAACTGGACCACAGTCTCGGGACACTTCGGATGTTTACGTATGAGATTGGTTGGATTTTTTCCATTATATATACTTATTTAGGGCAGCGCTTCACAGCAAGAATGAAACCGACAAAAAAGCAGTGCAAATCTCACTAATGGAAATTATGAAAATTAAGGCAGCATTTGGCTTCTGGTTCTCATCATTGCCTTCTTAAAGACAAAAAGTACAACCGTTTCTTTCTTCAAGCATCCATTCTTGTCGCCTAGCTGCTTTAAATGACTCATTGAATCATGAACATTCAGCAGATTTTGTCATTTAGCATAACTCCTCATAATGTGTTGAGTGTAAGGATAAGAATTTTTTTGGGATTTTTTATGAAAGCTCCTATTGAACAGTTTGTGCATTATTGCATTGACCTAATGTCGTACGTCGTAAAGAATAACAAAAATCACACATCGCACCACCTCGATCGGGTGACGGATTAGATTGAAGCAAACAGAAAGCACTTGCATGAAGATGTTGAATAGTGAGCAGCTCTGCATAAAATAGGCTTTAAAAGAAAACTTCTGCAGGCGGCATAGTGACGAAGATCAATTCCTTCTCTCAAGTCCAACTTAATCTCTATAATTACTCTGTGCTTGTGACTGAAAACATGACGAGAATGTGAGTGGATTGAATTGGCGGGATAAAAAATATGTATGTAGCAACGGATTTGTCATAGTTTTCCAGGTGACAAATGCAAAAAAAAGTATACATTTACGACTGGGGAACGGCTCCAAGATAATGGATTTCAGATTGAGGCAACTTGAGACGACGATGGGATGATATTCCATGATATGATATAAGCTCATGTATGAGAGGAAGTTGAATGAGAATGATGCGTTCACCTAATGAGTTGGATTTTTCTTGCGTGCCTTAAATCAGCATGATCGGGCAAGGGGCAACATTGTTGCCAGCGAGTCGAGCAGCATTTGACTTTGCATAAAATCCTTCATCAGACAGAAAACGCTGAAGGAAGACGATTGACAGCGATAATTGTCTCTGCGACTTACTCTGATTTGTGTCAACAGTGAAGGGAGTGAAAATGTAATGGAATGGGGCTCATAGAATGTAGAATGAAATTTTTGACGCATTTGTGTAGTTGTGAATTGCACAAAGAAATTGTTGAAAATGACGGTTGGAGATGGGCTGAGATGGAGATGATCAGACTCCATGTATGCTGCGTTGATGTTTGAGGTATGGGAAACTTGAGATGAAGGTTCGATGATAAACCGAAATAAGAAGAAATAGATGGGAAATTCTCGCTTCTGGACACTCTTCAGAGCTCCGGTTTAGCGTGTTTTTATGTACTTACATGTTACCCTTTGGGATTGTGGGTATAAATAAATCAATGATGAAATTACTTAATTCAGCATTGTCTCAAGATGAAGTCAAATATTTTCTCGAAACGATGTCAGCATTTCTTTCCACCTTGTCTTTGTTCCTTCCTACAACTTCTTGCATTATGCAAATCCGTATCTCATCATGGAATGATAAACTTTGTACAAAATAAATCGAATGTGCCCAAGTAATAAAATGTGATGAAGAAGTCAGGTATCCTCGAACTTCATCTAAAATGTCTAGCGAAAAAGTACCTTCTGCAAGAACGACTCTAAAGACTTATTCGTGTTCCATCTCGAGTTCTTAAATATCTGTAGTAAATATTTTTTATACTGCCCATTGCTGTTCACACCAAGCTTCACAGGACTCACAATTTCAAAACTTCAAATAGAAACACGAGCAGGGCCACGACGGCGCACAACGCAGTTGTCGCAATTGGGGCAAGCAACCTGCACAAATCAACACAATCGTCCTTTGGCGCCGGTTTTGGCGACAATTCCTCCTCCATCAGAATCGAATCTCGATGACCATTTCACGCGAAATCCACCCATGCCAGAAGCTTTTCCCTCAGTCCAGTTTGGTACACCCTCTCGATTGTCTGCATCAAATAGTCCCTATTAATTGTGTAGATCATCCAGTTGGCGTGCTTACTGTGCAGGTGCTCCACAACCTCCTTCAGCCCTCGATGCTGTTGGTCGTGTCCCGATTCTCCTCCGTTTCTATGCAGATAGTTCCTTAGTGCAGGAATCGCCGCGACTCTTTGGACAGTTGCCATGACAACAAGATGCCCTTGTGTCAGTAGCTCCGCTGCTACAGCTATGGACGACTCACGCTCCTCTGGACGAAATGCGGTGGCTAAGCTTAGTCCTCTACTTAGAAACGTCTTTCCGTACTCCAGCTCCGGTGTGAAGTCGGCAAGCCTTCCGCCTTTGAACCAAATGATTTGCCTGCCCGCGTTTAAAGCATCGCCAACCGTCTCGTATCCCTTTTCAGGAACGTGAATTGTGGTAACGCCCGTAAGTGAGTTGGAGTATAAATTGCTAATAAAGACACCCAAAAAGACCATGGCAAGGTGCGTGTATCTCTGGTCACCCCCAATTTTCACCCTTTGTTCCACAAAAGCGCTAAAGGTATCCAAAATCCTCCAGACAACTCTACTTGTCGCAACTCTGAATTGGGAGAGTCTGACTGCTGCAAAAACGAAAATCAAGGGAGCAGCAAATATGAACGCCCATGCATTGGCCGCCAATCCAAACGCTGACTTCAAGGGAGAATGATTCTCTCCCCGTCTCAAAATAAAGTAGTCGATCCTCCGTGCTAAAAGAGAAGTACAGCGACGTGGTAAAGTACTTCAGGTTGAATTGATGCTGGCGCAGATGAGTGATGTACCCTTGCACCATTTGATTACTGGGCTCGTTCTTGAACCTCTCCAGCTCGGACGGGATCATGCTTGAAAGAATTTGGAAGGAGACGTTGTGCGCCAGAGAGACGTAGAGAAGGGTCATGATGTGGTTGTCACAGAACATGAACTCCTTCGTGAAAAGGAGACGAAGACAAGCTTACCGCTCGTGTCCGTATTTCGACTGAAGGTAGTAGTCGTAAGCACGAGGAAGGAGCAACGCATCGATTCGCCTTCCGACGATCGATGAACGAAACAAATTTCTGTGAGTTTGAGACGGGTTTTTGAAGACAGCTTCAATAGTATTGGTGTTCCATTCGTGGTTCATGTGCTCTGTTTGTGGGCAGTAACCTGCGCAAGGCACTGCAAAGCTTAAGCCCTTGTTCGGGTTGAGATTATGTACCATCAGCTTGAGCGATGGGAAATACACTTGCTCCCAATCACCCAATCCTAAGTGAGAGTGGAAGGTTGTGCCGATGTAATTCAAGATAACTAAAATATTTCGTCCAGAGTACAGATGGTACTCGCAGTTGGGAAATAGAGAGTTCCATTCGTAATGAAAATGGTAAGAGCCGACGATGATGCTGTAGGGCTGCGTGATCCGGAAGTCGATGGACTGGTTTAGCCTAGCATGTTCATCGTAGGAAAACAACAACTGCATTCGAATGTCCCCGAACGAGCCAAATTCCCGCAGCACGGACTTCAAGATGGATGTCATCGAATGGATCCATAAAATGTAGTTTTCCGGTTGCTCATGAATAACCGTGAGGAGTGGATTGAGCAGATTTGACAAAGCTGAGGGTGTGACGGCTGGAGGTATTGACACAAATAAAATTAGACCGACGAAGCATCTACGAACGATAAGCATTTCAAATTCGTATTTCAAATCAACTCGGAACAAATAAATGATATTTTCTAGCATCGCTTTGTGCTGCTCATCGTGAGAGAGGCGTCAACTGAATGAGACTTGGGCTTTTATTAAAACATTTTTTTTAAAGAAGACTTGAGAGAACGTAATATATTATTAGATCTCTTTATTCACCGCACAGCATAACTTTTGCACATTTATTACAGAAACACAACCTACGCTGTAGGCCTTAAGTATTCCTAATATATGTATACATACAAATCGTTAAAAGATTTTTGCACATTTTTTTTATCTAACCCTTTTACAATAAATATTCAGAGATATAGGGGAAAACCCGATCTTTTTGGGAAAACCCTATATAGCTTCACCATTGAGAAGCCCCGATTCCGGCTCTTATATACTTTATACGATATATACTTTTTTAGCGCATTGAAATAAAAAATGGAACTTAAAAATACGTGCATAGCGAGGAGAAGTTTCTCGAGCTTTACCTGAGTTAAGCAACCGCCTTTGCTGAATGATGGGTGACTGTCTGGTAGGACTCTCTGCTTAAATCCTCACATGACTGGGCGCTTCTCTATCATCTTCGTGAAACCTTGCGTTTGGGCTAATTCAGTGCGACGAGAAAGAAGTCTATACGGTGCGGGGCAGTTTGAGATTCGGAGTGGGAACGCCCAATCCCCACCACTTGTGGTGACATTATAAGAAAATGCGGGTTTATTTTTCAGTATCTCAAACTCCTCAAAGAGTCTCCCTGCTCAAAGAGAAGGACCGCAGGTCCTGGGAAGTTTCCGTGTGTTACTAAAAAATCGGAATTTTCGGCTGGGTTTCCCAATACGTCTTTACCTTCTTACTTGGGAACATTCTTTATTAATGGAAAGTTAATAAGTTCATTGTTGGACATTGCAATAATTTATAAATTGGTTCACTCCTTTTGTGATGTATTGCATTTCTGAAATAGAAACTTCACGTTATTGGGTTTAAATACCAGGGAATATTTAATAGAGAAACACTTGCTCGACTTCTTTATATAAGACGCGGCAGAAAAACAATTTTCACTTCATGTTAGTAGAACTAAATGTATTCACGGCATGGGTAAATGAAAGGGGACACGTTTTCCAATAATCAATATGTGTTTAAATATATACTGGAATACTGCATGAAAAGTGTAATTGTTTTGTAATGCCAGACCGGAAATTGAAAATTTACGCTGGCGACATTTATGCCAATCACCATATGCCACACATTTGCGGCCCATGGATTTCACTTTGCATGTTCGATTTTAAAATGGACAATATGAAAATGCTTTCAGAAGTATCGAATTTTACTAGAGTGTTTAAGGAAGAGAAAATGAGAACCTAGTGGTGCATCCAATTAAACCACTCACAGTTTTCCAAATCTTATTCGTTGAAACAATTATAATGGCCATGGAGTTCGGCCAAATCGTATCCGAGCTTACGTTAAATTTTAAGATGGGCGTCTACGGGGAGCTAACGTGGTTTAGCTTGAGCCAAATATTTGATCCTTCGCCAATTAGGCCTTTCTAAAAGTGCATTCTTTTTCAAAATAACTCGAAAACATGATTCTGTGAAAACTCACGAAAACTCGCCTTCTTAAAAATTCAGTAATTTTTATGTTAAAATTGTTATTTTTATTCAGTTTTATGAAGGCAATTTTTTGCAGAGGCGAGTTTTCGCCTATGCAAAACATACGATCGGCTACAAATCAAAACTGCTTTCCCCAAAGCGTCCGATGTTGCTTCTAGCAGCCATTGCATTGAATGGATTTGCTCCTTATGTTCTGTTACACAACAGCCGTTCCTCACCTCCAATGGCTTCAGTCCGAGCCACAACAGTCCGCTGACGTGACACTCAATATATTTGTAAATGGGAAAAGCGTGACATGGGTGGGTGGGTGGTCCGAATTTTTTTTAGCGTTACGTAATTTATGGATGCCCCCCAACCCCAATATTAATAAATTATTTGAGGGTAAATATATAATTAAATGTCTTTTTCCCTCCAACTTTTTCACAGTTGAGCACCTGGAGCTGAACCAAAACTCGATCTCGTATTTAAACTCGTCCACCTTCTCGAACCTGGTCCACCTGAAGCGCCTCTTCCTGAACACCAACCCCCTGGACCAACTCGTGCCGGACACCTTCGACGGCATGCCAGAGCTGCAGGACCTTCTCATCTACAACTCCAAGATGACCCAGTTCCCGAACCTCCAGAACCTGCCCAAGCTCCAGAATCTGACCATCTCGACGGCCATTTATTTCAGGACCTTGCCCTCAACTTCTAATTCCTCCAACCCCAACTCCAACTCGGAGGTTGTCACAACGACCCTAGCGCCAGACTATCTCCCGGAGAATACCCTGGTACTGGAGAACCTCCCCTCCCTGGAGAATGTCAGACTTCCGCTGAACCACTTCGAGAGTGTCCCTGTGTTCAGGAACCTCCCCAAGCTGGGGTACATCAACCTCGGCAGGAATGATATCAGGGAGGTCGAATCAGGCGCCTTCCAGGGTCTGCCTATGTTGAAGGTCCTGGACTTGAGTACGAATCGGATCAAGAAGGTGGGCAGTGTGAGGGCGCCAGCCCTCGAGGAGCTGGACTTGGGGCACAATGAGATTGAGGAGGTGGCCAATGATACCTTCATCTTCCTGAATAATCTCAAGAGCCTGAAGATGAGCAATAATCAGGTGAGTGGACGTGGACGCTGTATGCAGTCCGTTTAAATAACGAGCTAATTAAAGGACCGACGTAAATAAGGATGTGAGGTCCTTTATGTTCTTGGTTTGTCTGTGGGTCCGCCGGACAAAAAAATCCGAATTTTTTAATTCGGATTTTTTAATGCCTTTTCTTGTTCGAATTGATTAATGTCGTGTCGGTCAAATGTCAATATACGTCATGTGTGACGCCAAAATATGGAGTTATGACCATTTCAGACGGAGAAAATTTTCGAAAACTAATTTCTAAAATCTTTATTTTATTTTTTGAATTTCCACAGATCAGCGTCATCTCCTTCAAGGCTTTTGAGCCTCTCTCCGCCCTCGAGGAGGTTGACCTGTCCCACAACAAGATGACCTTCAGCTCGTCCCCCTACTCCAGCTCGTTCGGGGACAGTGTGTTTGGCGACATCTCCAGCCAGTCTCCGCTCCGCTGGTCGGTGCGGCTGAGGAGACTCCTCCTGGGCCACAATGAGATCCCCACTTTAGCCTTCCAGGATTGGAGCCAGGTGTTCACCCAGATTAATGAGATTGACCTTAGCTACAACCGGATCAAAAGCGTGACGGCGAATCAACTCAACTTCATTTCGTCGTGAGTATATGCATATATGTAAAACAATATTAGTACGTAGCTGAAGCATGTGGTTTGGAAGTATGCTTGTCTGTCCGCCCGTATGCTCTTATTTATCTAAGCTCCTAAAACATTTTTTTATCGATAATGAAAATTTCAGGCAAAAACATGAATTAGTTTGTTTGTGGTCGAAAGCTTGATTTAAAAAAAAAATAAATAATATCGGTTTCACCTAAAAATCGGCAGCATAGGATTTCTTCTTCATTTTTTTGTCAAAACGAACAAAATGTTCGACTACAATGTTAAAAAAATTTGCGGTATGTAAAATCTCCATTGATAGGCTATAATTTGTTAATGGTTCGATTTTCTTCTTCTTCAATTTGTCAATTATAAGCCCTCAAACAACCGTTTTCTCTTTAAAAAATCTTTTATTCTTTTCTTTACAAAACAATCAGAAAAAATGTCATGTTTTTCTACAAAATGTGAATTTTTCTCCTAGAATGCATTTTTACCTCAAAAACTACCTTTTGTCTAGTATGATATGTATGTATGTAGTTTTTGCAAAGTTCAACTCTGTGCGACCGCATTGCGAATGCAAATTTTTCTTTAAAATGGCCATTTAAAAAACAACGTCAAGCTCAAATATCCAAAACGTTTATATAACTTTGAAAAAATGCTAAAGATTTACGAATTTTAATTTCCCTTGAAAATGTTTCCCCCTAATATTACAGCCCTGGGATAAATGTAAATAAATACAATTTTTGACTCGATTCAGCTGCGTCCATAACATAGCCATTACTGCAGACAATTTGTTTGTTCATATAACATTTAAAACACATGGATTAACGAACACCTTAATTGCATTGTTTTAAAAACTATCTTGACTTTTTCAGGAACTTGACCTTGAATCTGGAGAACAACCTCATCTCCGTGATCGACCTCCGCTGGAGAGTGCTGCTGGATGAAAACACCTCCGCCTCGAAGGAGGAGAGGATTTACCTCGCGGGGAATCCCCTCCAGTGCGACTGCCTCGCATACGCCCTCAAAACTTTCAGTTCAGACTCGTATAAGCTCAAGATTAACAATATCACTTGCAGCGAGCCGCCCCTCCTGCAGGGCCGGAAACTCATTGATGGTATGAATATATGCAAATTGAATTGTTAGAAATTGCAAAAAATATATAGATACATATGCTATGAATATCGACAATGATTCCGTAAAATTGGGAATATGAAAAAATTCCGGTGATTGAGAAAGTGGCAATATGACTTTTTGGGGGCGAATTGAGATACCATTTTAAAAGGAAAAGTCGACATTATTTCTTCTGTCAGTGACAGAAAGAGTTTCGTTTGAAATTTACTGGGGGTGGAAATGGGATCGGGGAAAAGTTGAAAAATTGGTAAATACCGGTAAAAACCGAAGGAATGTACATAATGTCATTTTGGATTCGGACAAAACCTTCCTAAAACTGCTTAAAACTGTTCGAAACTCTAATGCCGTAATACACAATGTAACAATGGGTTGGAAAAAATCAATGGCTGGGGCATTGCGAGACGAATAATGTAATACAAGCAGCCAACGTTTTGGGCAGTTTTCGAATTTTCCAGGAAAAATACTTTTTTCCATTCCATTTTGGGAAAACCGTTTTTCGAGGGAAATGTGTCTTAGTTCAAAACTCGATTTGCCTTCAATTTTTACCGGTATTTACCCAGTTTAGATTTTTCCCAATTCGAACCCTATTTCAGATCCAGATCGTTCGCAAAGTTTCGTTTTTGTATTCAGAACGTTCAGTTTGAAAGTTTTTTTTCTTTTTTTCTCCAGTTCCGAATGAAGCCTTTGTGTGTGACATGGGGAAGGAGAAGGGCTGCCCGGAGCCCTGCTCTTGTCAGG
>JAHZMY010002574.1:0-11490 GCA_027743915.1 Seira sanloemensis | reverse complement strand
TTTCACGTCTTAGGTCTCGTTGGACGGCGAGCGATGGTAATAATTGCAATCTTTTGCGTATCGACATGCTTGTTTCGGCTTGCCCCCATTGCAAAAACCTTTG
This sequence comes from Seira sanloemensis, assembly GCA_027743915.1. Taxonomy (NCBI): domain Eukaryota; kingdom Metazoa; phylum Arthropoda; class Collembola; order Entomobryomorpha; family Entomobryidae; genus Seira; species Seira sanloemensis. The sequence goes on along the minus strand of JAHZMY010002574.1, from coordinate 11,387 downwards.
AAAAAACTGCTTTCTTATCATCATAATTTTTTCTAGAAATATGACACTGTTGTTGGTGACAGAGGTGCTGCTTTATCAGGTACAAATATTGCTTAATTGTAAAGTTGAAACGATTATTGTCTTTGGTGCCGGTTGGATTATTGATATTTATTTACTGAATTTTCCTTACAGGTGGACAAAAACAGGTAATGACAACAACTTTTTTGACATCATCTTAAAGTAGCCTACAGCGTCCCATATTAGATTAGATTTAAAGTTTTAAAGTTAACGATTTAAGAAAGCCCAAAAATTTTATGATTTTTTGTGCAGCGCATAGCTATTGCTCGAAGTTTAGTTCGAAATCCCGCCATTCTCCTGCTCGACGAAGCTACTTCTGGTTAGCATTCTAACATATCAGAGTTGAAATCACAGGATTACAAGGTCACTATGAATCTTTTTTATTGTTCAACGTAATTGTCTCAATTTTAGCTCTGGATACGCAATCGGAAGCCATCGTACAGGAAGCCCTTGACAACGCCCGTCAGGGTCGTACCACGCTCGTTGTTGCTCATCGACTATCAACAATTCGGAACGCTGATGTCGTCGTTGCCATCAACGACGGCCAAGTCCAGGAGCAAGGAACTCACCACGAACTACTCCAAAAGAAGGGATTGTACTACTCGCTCGTCTTGGCGCAGATGCAGGGCAAGGAGGAAGACATTGACCTGATGGAAGACATCAAGGAGGCTGAGAGTCCGAAGAAGACTCCCGTTAAGAGACATGTCAGCTTGGAGAGGAGAGGCAGTGCTCAGTCTCTCGAGGATGAGGAAATTATTACGACACCAATCACTGCCGACGACGATGAGGTATATGGTTTTTGTTTACAGAAGCATGTATTCGTAGTGTTGGAATCGGGGAGAAACCGAAATCGGTATTTACCATTTTGGACGTCCTAAATCTATCTACTCTAAACTGTCCAAAACTTAAATGCCATATACACAATGTAAAAAAGTGGGGAAAAATCAATGGCTGGGGCAATGTGAGACAAATAATATAATGCGTACTGTGTACATTTTGGGCAGTTTTGGACATTTCCCGTGAAAAACGTTCCCACTGGGATAAACCTGTGGTTGGGAAAAACCCCATCGCTAATATATTCAGTGTTCTAAATGTGACATTTTCCCCATATTTATTAATGCAGGATAAGCGACTTGCGAAAGAGACATCGGTGGTGAGTCTCCTCAAGCTAAACAAGACGGAATGGCCATACATCTTGACCGGCATAGTCTCCGCGGGAATCCAAGGTGCCGTGATGCCCACTTACGCCATCATTTTTGGAAACGTTATGGGCACCATGGCCCTTCCTGATGAGGACGACGCTCGAACAGAATCCAATAAATACGCACTTCTCTTCTTACTCATCGGACTGGTTGCTGGGGCGTCGATGTTCCTACAAATGTTCATGTTCAGTTTGGCCGGCGAAGCTCTGACACAAAGGCTGAGGAAATTGACCTTTGCGGCGATGTTGAGGCAGGAGCTGGGTTGGTTCGATGAGCCGCTGAATAATATTGGAAGTCTTTGCTCGAGACTGTCGGGGGATGCGGCGTCTGTGCAAGGGGTAATCTGATACACTTTAATTAACACACTTCAAAGTATTTACGCATGTAAATTTTTGAATGTAATGAATTTTAAACGCCTGTTTTACTAAATGCTATATTCAACTCGATAATCAATAAAAATTTTAATATGCAGGCCACCGGCACCAGAGTCGGTATTGTTGTGCAAGCCATATCCACCATCGCGATTGCCATCGGTGTTGGCATGTATTATCAAGCAAAGTTGGGAGCTGTCGCGCTGGCCTTTGTCCCGCTCGTTCTGGTCGCGACCTACTTCCAAGGACTTTTACTCTTTGGAGCCAACATTGGAGAGAAAAAGGCTGTGGAGGAGTCTAGCAAGATTGCGGTTCAAGCCGTGGCCAACATCAGGACGGTTGCGAGTTTATGCAAAGAACGGTCCTTTGTGCAGCAATACACTGGACTGTTGCAGAAGGCGCACGAGTAAGAACATCTGGCATTGAAATTAACATTCAGAAATAGTTATATTTTTAGACAAAATCGGCGTTAAAATAAGATAGATTCAGCAGTAATTTTTCAAATCTAACGCAAGTTAGTCCTGAATAGAAATGTTGAGAAGTGTAAAAAATTTGTCTAGTTGCAATAGTCATTAAATATTTTTGCCAATATTAAATATTATTAAACATTAAATTAAAAATTTCCTCCAGCGGATTAAAGCAATATGAAAATATAGGTGTTCTAATTTTAAAATTATTTTGCTACAGCGACTCCTTAAGAATCAACCTTGTCAGAGGGCTCATCTTTGGATTCTCGCAGGTGAGGTAGAATCTACTTGGACGCTCTTGGTTTACTATGGTTTTGGTTGAGGTTGTACTAAATTAAATTATTTTGACTATTTTATTTAAAACGTCATTACTACGTAAAATCATCATCATCCGTCATCATCATCATCATCATCATCATCATCGAATTTTTGGACTGGTTGAAATTTTGCTCTGGATTGGCTAACTCCTCCGTATGCAAAAATTGTCATCGACTTAAAACAGAGGTAAATAACGTACTTCAATCGCAAACTTATTTATGTTCTCTTATAAACTTTTAATGCAAATTAAAACTTGCAAATGGAATCCGCTTTGTTGAGCAATAAATATTTGTATTCCTTCTGATTTTAGCGTCGTCTTCTTCAGCTACGCCGCTATTAATTCCTATGGAGCTCGTAAGTACACAATAAATCTTGAAAAACATGAGAAAATATTCGTTCTTACGTTACAAATATTTAATTGTCATCGATTATATTTGCAGGTCTTGTGGACAATGGGGAAATGGAATTTCAGGACATTTTCAAGTGAATTTAGATACATATGTTCCAATCAAATCTAAATTTTAGTCTTAATTTTAACTAGATCAAAATGGTTAAATACTAAGTCGATATTTTTTGATACAGAGTAAGTCAAGCGTTGATCATGGGTACGATGATGGTGGGTCAGTCACTGTCTTTTCAGCCCAACTACAACAAAGCTGTCATTTCCGGTGGAAGGATTTTAGCACTGTTGGCTCGTCAGCCTAAAATCGATGACTCGCCTGCTGTTGGATTGCAAATTGTAAGAATATTTACTATTCGATAAATTGTCATATGAAATTTTTCGCACAGATTTTCTTGGATTTTGGTACATTGTCTTTGAAAAAAAAACAGAAAAGTTCAGATGGCGGAGTCAGGTTTGAAAGTGCTGCTTTCCACTACCCGACCCGGCCAAGTGCCAGGATTTTGAAAAGTCTATCGTTGGCTGTCCAGCCTGGAACTTCAGTTGCCCTTGTTGGGCCTAGTGGTTGTGGTATGTACTCAAAACTTGCGTTGATTTTGTGAAATAATTGACCCCATACGGTTGCATCTATCAGTAAATGACAGAAATAATAAAACTGTTTTTGAATACAGGGAAAAGCACAACAATCCAACTCATTCTTCGTTACTATGATCCAAGCAGCGGCACAGTGGTATGAGGTTTAGTATAGCTCATAAATCAATTTCACATTGCCCCATAGTCTACAAATAGTGCTTTATTTTAAACAGAGACTGGATGAACAAGACGTTGCAGCGCTGCAAGTCAAATCACTTCGTTCTCAGATGGCGATTGTGGCGCAAGAGCCAGCGCTATTTGACAGGACGATTGCGGAGAATATCGCCTATGGCGACAATGCGCGTTCAGTGCCCATGGATGAAATTATCAGCTCGGCAAAAATGGCCAACATTCACAGTTTTATTGCCGGACTCCCTGCGGTAAGGATGCAGATTTTTTTATATAAAATATTTTTTTTAAATTCCTGTATTATTAGTATTGACTCACTAATTTTTCAATTATTACTTTTTCAGGGCTACGAAACGCGCGTAGGTGAGATGGGGACTCAATTAAGTGGAGGGCAAAAACAGAGGTAAATAAATGATTGATTTCAATTATACCAGAAGCTCTTGATAAAATGCAGTTGTGTATAATTTTCTAACTCATAATTTGCAGGGTGGCTATCGCAAGAGCGCTCGTTAGAAATCCAAAGGTTTGTTTTAAAAAGCTCCTTTCAATTTCATAGTATAGTATGAACAAACCTCCGAACAAAAAAATGCTAACAACATCTCCCGTTTGTCTGCAGATAATTCTCCTGGACGAGGCAACCAGTGCTTTAGGTGAGCTGGAAAACTTGATATAGAATTGAAACAAGAATGTTTACCGGTTTTTTCTTTTTAGTTAATATTGTTGGGTAATTATATTATGAATTGTAGATACGGAGAGTGAGCAAGTAGTGCAGGCTGCGCTCGATCAAGCGAGTTCCGGGCGCACGTCAATCACGATAGCGCATCGTTTATCTTCAATTCAAAATGTAGATAAGATAATCGTAATAAATCACGGCGAGGTGTTCGAGGAAGGAAATCACCAGCAACTTTTAGAGAAGCGAGGACTCTACCATAGACTATGGAACATGCAAGGCAGTAAGAAATAGAACTCTTGAAGGTTCAATGTTCCTTTTACTAATGTAAGTTTTTTAGCCCCATGACTTAAATAATATTCCTTATTCAAGGAGGATTGACTGTAGAATTTAAGCTCAAGATGTGAAAACTTTACTTTACGAATATTTGTATACTAAGGAAGTTCAATAAATGGTTGAACGCTGAACGGAGCGTTTCTTGTGTATTGTGTGTGGAGGTATTGTAAGATGAAATAAAGTTTTGAAAATCGCGTACCAGTTTGTGCGAACCAAAGATTATGGACAGTCAGTCAATATAAACTTTAATTCAAATGTCAGAATTTTGAAGTTGTCAATTTTTGGATATCAGGAATCTCAACTTTATTTGTCTGCTTTGCAAGCATCAAATATTTAGGAAGCATGCTGAAAGGGCATTGTCATACTCAGCTATAAATCGAACCGGACTTGGATTTTACTTCTTTTCTTTTTATTTTTTTAAAAAGTTATACATATATGTAAGTTGTCAAAACTGAGCGATCTTTCCAGCAAAAACGCAGAATTACATTAAGGCAAAAAAGATTTTCTCCTACGAAAGTTTAAACAGAAGTTAATTCTTTTCTACGAATATTGTACCTATAATTGCTGCGAGTGAATGTCTATGGGTTGCTGAGACGCCAAGAAAATATTTTCCTGTGGAGGACTTATGTGTTTTGCATTTCTATAAAAACGTTACAATGCTTTCTTGGGACAACATTCCATCTACTTTACCTCAAGACGAGCCAATATTTTATTCACCTGTTGGATCACATCCGTTATCAGTTTTGCCAGAAAGCCTTAATCCCTCAGTATGCACGTGTAGGTTCCATTTTGATTTTCACAGAATCTGATAGAAACCAAGTACCATTGATATCGATGCAATTAGATTTGTCATTTCTGTAACTTTCATCGCATTAATTTTTTTCAGGGGAAACTAGAGACATCGCCGAGATTGAGACCAGAAAAGCTACAAGAATAAGTAACATATTTTATTTGTGAAATTCTTCGTATCTACAAAGGCACCAGTCTTATCTTAATGCTAATGAGTACACGGAATAGACGTGCTTGAGGAGTATGTTCAAGGAGTGCTAGCACCAATTGCCTCACTGATAGAAACAAAAAATTAACTCCGCCGTGTAACTGATATCGGCTTGTCTTTTGACCTAACAACTTTAAAAGCCTACGAGAAATTAATCCCGGCCAATTGCAGGATGACGAAATTCACTTGCAAAATCAGTTGGTAGTCAGAACTAAATTTGGTTTCAAAAGCGGATATGGCATCACTTCAAATTACGAAATGATATCAGCTCAGTGGCTTTGCGGGTTTCAACTTTCGTCTTCTTACAAAATAATTGAAACCACACTTATTTTTATTATGATTCACTATTGAACTTAACATACTTGGTATATTATGCTTCTGGCTTCCTCCGCCGGTGATGACATATACAAATCTCTGCAGTTACGTCATTTGGCTAGATAATTTCAATAGCATGGTGGTGGACGTGAAGTGAACAAAATTAATATTACTGACTTTTTACTTTGGAATATGTAGGATTATAGCAGATATAAAAATGCTACTCTATTTAGACAGCGACCTTGATTGATATGAAAATATTAGATGGGCATTTAGGCATCAGGCAATTTATGCATGTGGGTTAACTGAAAATGCAAAGCCAAAGTGACATCCCTTTTGAATTTTTTATTTTGGAATATATCAGCAAAAATTAATACCTTACATGTTGTATATCATACTAAAAGGCTACTCCGAACTATTTTGAAATAATTTTGGCTTACATAATAACAATAAAAGTCATGTAGCCTAGGAGAATTTTAGTTACATTTGTATTTAATATTTAAAATGCAGTCGTATACATTGATTATTGTTAAGTTGAGGGGACACTTACAAGCAAGGTCACTCTTTTAGTAAAGTGGTATTTTTATTTTTCGTCCTGATCTCAGTAAATTCGAATTCTACGCATTTTTACATATGAAATGCCTGCTAACGGAAAAAACCGCACTCCATGCAAATATTTGCAACATCTGCATATGCCGATTTTTGTGCATATCGCTTCCTACGGATGGATGAGAAAAACTTTTATCTGCTGTTGAGCGGTACTGCTTTCAAATTTTCTTCGCGGTAAATTCCAATATTAAATTTTTTGCGCTTCTGACACTGCCTAAAAATCGAATGAATGTAAAAGCACAACCAAAAATGCTATGAAATCAAAATATACAAATACATGCACATGTACAGTCGCCATATACAGATGCAGCAATATTTGCATGGAGGACGAATTTTTTTCTGTTAGCAAACAATTCCTATGTAGAAAAATGCGTTGAATTAGAATTTACTGAGATCAGGCCAAAGAAATAAAATCCCACTTTACTAAACAAGTGACCTTGCGTGTTTGTATAAGTAACGAGAACCATTTTTATTGTAACTTGCATGTACATGGTACGGCCTCTATATAGCAGATACTCGCATTTGTGTATACGTATAAATCTTAATTTGTGAACCTAAGAAACTATCCCAACCAACTAGGAACAGATGGTTGATGCCGTTGCCAAGACTGAGCATTCAAATGTGGGCGAAAAAGGTTTCCTTCGTGTTTCCAATGGTTCTGTCTTGGTCTGCTTAAGACAAATAGCAGCGTATACACAGAGATAATGTAGTTAAAATTAAATATTGGTAAGTCGGTTTAACAAATTACCTTGAGCCCCCAGGCCTACTATAGCAGGGAGACATGTCTCGTGTCAGCCCTTCTAAAAACGGGCGTAACTCTGACGTACTATGGAACATTCTTCCCCGAGGTTGTCCTTGAAAACGATTAAAATGCAGCTCTGCTAAAACAGAGTTAACGTTGATAGATTTGCCTTCCTTTACTGGCCGTGCTACCCGGCAGACCTCTTCTTCTGACACGGGAAATGAAATAAAATGACCGTAGGTGTTCAACATATGGCCTAAATCTACTGAGGCACTTCTTGTCTCAAATATTTGGGCTGATAGAAGAAAAGCCGTAATAATGGCAAGGTGTTGCATGGTGTATTTTTCAGTTTATTCAGAAACGAATGGGATGAAGTATTTTCTGAGATAACAACTGCTGTAACGCCAAGCTCATGTTTGAAACTGAAGTTTTTATAGTAGCTGGCCAGGGAGAGTTATTGCTCTAGAGTGTCCCAATAAAGCTACCAAATAAAATTTTTTAGTAATTCATACAAAACAGGAAACCAAACAAAACTAACCAAACCAGCTAGATGATGCGATTAAGATTTCTGCTGGATTTGAAATAAAGGGGGCTTACGAAGAAATGTCTACCTCGGAGGAGATTGACGTCAATATTTACCCACTCGAGATTAGCTTTTCCATCCATCGGTTGCAGTTTCCCGAAAAATAAATTTCCCAGATTCTAAGGTTTATAAGAGACACGAGAGAAAAACGCCGGCATCAAAACATGGAATTCACTGAGGAATCGCTATGACGGTTGATATTAATGCACCTCTACGGGAAAGCATTCGACTCCTAAAAGACAGCAAACGCTAGGCTTATGATTCATATATATTAAGGTGCAAAGTTTTCAAACTTTATATAACTGATTCCGTTACACGTTTGAACTTTATGTTTTACATATAAATAATTCAAGTTTTTATCCACAAACGGGATTAATCCGGTAATTTATGAGCTTTTAATGGCTTTATTTAGTTTGGCATAACTTGGCAACAATTTTGTAAATAGTAATAGTACATTTATGTAAACCAATAGAAGATTCTCGTAGAAGTCATATATAATTTGTACTAATGACTTACAAATAAGTAAGTTGGCAAAACAATTCAATTTAGCCTACATTAAAAATTCTCCTGTCGATTTGGTCTTCTCAAGTCAATGCAGCTTAGGCCAAGAGGGATGCAAGTCCAAAGGAGAAGTTGAAAATGAAGAATGTGAGGCTGCTAAGGTATTTAGACAAAAAACACATAATTACGTCATGAGTTATAATTAATTTTGCCTAGCCGTCTTTTACAACGAAACATATCTATTATCATATCTATTCATATCTATTAATACCTTGCAACACCGATGGTCTGTGCACTGGAGCTTGCGGCAGAGGTACGAGCATTGCAGGGAGAGTCTTCGCTGTGAATTTGTGCAACAAATTGGAACAGTTCATTAAAATCATTCACGGTTTCCCCCTTAGCTTGTCCATTACGACGACCGGAGGATAGAAGCCTCAGCAATTCATTAGGATCGACGGGTTTGCCATCACTGCTTTGTTTAACAATCGTGCAGATCTCATCCTTCGAGATTGGGAACGGTCCGTTGGGGCTCTCAGATCCATCAGCTTTGCTTAACAACTGGGCAGCAACAAGCGCAACTGTCACAAGAAGAAATTTGCGCATCCTGGTTGTGAAGAGAAGCTCCTTGTATGTATAAAAACTGTTTTTACAATGAGAGGAAAAACAGTATTTGAGAGGCAGTTTAAGATTGAAAATGGATTGCCCAAATCATCGTCAGTGCCCGATGCAAGAGTGAAGTAATGAGGTCTGAAATACGTTTAGATTACTCAAGTAATCACATGCTTTTACGTGTTATAAACAGTTTGTCAGACGTCAACCGCATTTCTGTGAAAATGACCTGACGAGGATGCGGCTCATTCTCGCCGTATTTTTACAATACAGTGGTAGTGTTAGGAATAATTATCTCTAAAGCCACTTTGAGACTGCTTGGTAGAAGACTGCATAGGACTTTACGGCTTACAAGTTGAATCAACGTTTCTAGGAATCGCAAAGTTTGGTATTTGGAAAGGAAACCGCATGTGGTTGTTTCGTTAAATAGCCATTCTCAAACATTAAATGCACGCTTAATTGTCAAAAGTACTCACAAAAACTGCCAAAGCTTACAAAACCGGTCTTAAAATTTAACACTACGTGTAACTTATGGGAGTTCAATATTGTTACATTGGGATGAGAGTCTGAGTTCCAGGAGCAGGGCATAATCACAAGTGCAAGCTCTAGAAATCATGATTAAACTGTGGAAGTCATCATCATCAACATCTCATTAGATCAGAAATGGCTTGTTAGTGTACAGACACCACGCTTGGGCCTATCTGAGTAGTCCTTGATTCGATGCCAGGTCACGTTATTTTTGAGCTACCTAATTTTCCAGTAGTTCCCCGAAACGTAAAATATTTTGCTCCGAGTTTTGTTTAACAAAAACGTCAACGCTGAAATATATTAATCTGCCTGGCGACACTGCCATTTTGCCTAATAAACCTTGATTAGATACGGCCGCGCTGAAGTTACTTCCAACCACGAGTTCCAGACGATGCGTGGGTACTGATGGAAAATTAAATTGTCACACATTCGCTCATCCACTGAGTAATAGATTATAACGTACTGCCTATGCAGGTTGTAATATTGGCATATGCAAATATACGTATGCAGTCATGGAATGATTTTGTGTGGGAAGGCCAGTTTATAACATGTTGAATGTTGAAATTACCCATTATTTTCCATATTGCAGAAAAATAATATTACACGTCATCGATAATTGCTATATGCATTCACCAAGCCATGGGAGGAGTTTTGGGTACTTTCAATATAGAATTAGAACTAACTTAAAATCAATTTAAATTCTCCTATTTATGTATGTACTTAGTGTATTATAAGATGCGTATTTAGTTTGCAGTGAAGTCCCACTCGATTTTTAAAGTACTCATCTGTTCCGAAATCAAAACTGTCAAAACCCTTTGGACTGCTACAATACAAAAGAAATTATGCGCTTTAACGGACAACGAAGAGACGATGTAATAATACGGGTAGCCACCCCATTCAATGCTTTATCTGATTCAGTTTTGAGTTACAGGAAGTGGAATTCAAATGTATGTCATTATTTTACGTCAATATATCTTGGGTCGTCCGTTATTTGAAACCGATGTCAGCACATTACTGTTGTTTTGTACCTTAAGCCTTTAAGACACAGGTACTTTATTTGCTTCATATACCCCAATGTGTTCATACTATGCCAGACGCCAGACGTTTGCAAAAAAAATGTATAAGAAGAAACGTATATTACTCTGTGCTAATATTTTTTAGTAATTTTATCCTCCATAATGGCTGCAAAAGTGCGACAGTTTATTTCAAAAAGTATATCGAATCTGAATTTTGCACTCGTTAATAGAAATGTATTTTTGTCTGCATGTCGATCATTTTCCGATATCACTGCGTTGGTGCCGTGCATTTCGCCTACAACAATCCGACTGCCTTTTTCATGCATAATATCAAAGTTAAACTTTCTCATTGGGACAGGCAACGTATTGTCAGCCATCCCACCGTTATTTGCACTTTCTCTTAAAATTTACCGGGTCACATTCGGCCTTATTCCGCCACTCGTATTCGACATCCGGCTGGATGAGGAGGATAACTTTAAATTTATTTCTAACTGTCGCGAAGGCTCGCAGTTTAACTGGTGGTGGCAGATAATTGTGCTCAATGCCGGTGTCTTCGGAGTTATACTTTATGGATTCGTTTTGTTTAAAAAAATTCTTTATCCGCTTGATGTCAAGATGAATTGGTTCGAGGGTGTCATCGTAGTGTTTTTCATTGTTACGGTTTTTTATATATTTTCAATTTTGTGGTCTACGTACAAAAGCAGAAATCTAGTTCAATCTACGGAAGAACTTGTAAATAATCAAATGCAAATGGGTAAGAAGTTATTCGACATTAATTTAATGATTGCTTTATGCTATGCACTGCGAGGAGGCTCCGCCTCCCTCGCTTGTAATACCTAAATACCTGTAATATGATGCCTGTAAATGATATATTACCCGAGAATTAAAGGGAAACAGGCAGTAT
>JAHZMY010002573.1:0-11572 GCA_027743915.1 Seira sanloemensis | reverse complement strand
TAGGGGGGCTTTGAACTGGGGGAGAATAGGTGGAACCATATTGACTATAAATTCATTCGTAAAGGAATCGTCACTAATGTTCAATTGGGTGTCTCCAGAGCTTTCAAAATATTTGAAGCATTCAATAAACGATGTCAGCAAATTTTTGTCTAATGAACGTGGAGGTCCACGCCTGTTGTTTTTCAGTGAATTATTTGTGTCGCAGGTTGTTCCCCATCGAAATTTATCCCAGAAAACAGAACAAATTTTTGAAAAAATTATGTTTTTATTTGCTGCGCTTTTGCATACCTTTACTAAATCTTCCTTCAAACCCCCCAAGTTGATGCATTTGTCTATCTTTTGAGATATTGAACGACCCGCAGAGTTGAAATGGGACAAAAAATTCACTACTTCCGGAATAAGTCCAAATTACGGAGATTGGGGTGGTGTGAGATTTTTTGTTTCGTGATTTCTGGGACAACTTTCAATGAGGAACAACCTGAGACACGAGCAGTTCACTGAAAACCATTATTCGCCAACCTCCATCCTAATTAGACAAACATGTGTAGCTATAATAATTGACTATCTGTGCTAATTCGTAAATACCAAATACTACCATTTTCGTCCAAGCGACGTGTTTCAAAACCAATACATAAGCATATTATGAGTGTGCCTAATTTGATCGCGCCAAAGCGCTATAAGGGAACTATCAATCAAACAATGCAAACTTATGTTTTTCGCTTATACATATGTACATATATATTTGTTAGATAGGGCGTTTTTCTCCAAATCGCAGAATCTGGTTTATCCTACCGCCAGCTTCTCAAAATGTTTTTAATATTTTTCTGCAACGCATAAATACTATGAACATGAACATACTCCTCCAATCAGTGGCTCAGCGCCTATGGTGTGAACTGGTGCAATGCACCAGGGCCGGACCACTTGGGGGCCGGACCGAAGGTCCGGCTTTACATATAAAAATCGCGTTTAATATTTTAAAACTAGATTTTACTATTTATAATATCAAAAAGCAAAAAATAGGTTTGTCCGGTGCTAATTTTCAGACTGCTTACATGACCATCTTAGCAGGAATAACACGTTCCCAATGAAAAGGAGTGATATTCTCTTACCCAGGTACGTTGACCTTTTTAATAAGCCGCAGCATCAGATAAAGCATAAAACGTTGCACTTGGGAGAAATTATTTGCTCCTATGTCTTATCAAGATTTTAAGAAAACACGCCATAAGCGGAAATGGCAAAAAAAAAACTTTCTTAGGACCCAAATTTCGAGAATGAGACAGCAAAATGAGCAGAGGCGTAATTAGAGTATCATTCGAAAGCTGAGACGTTGGAGATACTTACATCCAAAAATCGCGAGAGACTTTTTTAATTTTTAATAAATAACATTTAAAGTCCATTATTTTTTACTTAAACGTTAATCATTAGAAAATAAAAAATAAAGACCTCGTGATTCTTTATGAAAGCATCTGTTCTGTGTTCAGGACTGTTTGTCAAAATTGTGAATGTATTTATATATGAAAGTTGTACTCCACATTAGTAGTAAAATATTTAATTATTTAAAAATTAATTTGGCATTATTTTATAATGTAACAAATTAGTTGTTTGGAATCCCAGAATTTAATTGTTAATTCAAATTTATATTTACTTTTGCCATGTTTAAAATTTCTTAATTTAAACTCCAGAGTGAATATAGGAGACATTCTTGACTCATTGATTCTATTAAACACTGTCTCGAAGCAATTGAAACTGAAACAGTGATTTTATATTGCAACAGAAAAAATGCTTTTTGAGAATTTATCTGAAAGTTCGGTTCTTACACAAATCAAATTCTTGCTTGCTATAATTTTACGTATGCATAAAAAGTTTGTTTTTTGTAAAATAAATTGCTGTATATAAAATTTCAAAACTGGCTTTTGCCAGACTTGTTAGTATCTACCCGAAAATCCATTCGTCATAAATCTGGCAGGCCATGAAAAGTACTTATGCCGATATTTTGGACTCTTAGAACTTTTTAAACTACCATGGGGCCGGACCATGCCTGTTCGCACCAGGGCCGGACTAGGTCACGCTTAGCCACTGCCTCCAATTTTTATTATCCCATGACCACAATGACCCATTACTTTGTATTTTTCTGTCTCTCGTCTCAAAAGCCCTCTTCAATCTCCAATCGTCTATTAAAGCCCATCGTCATTTGTTTTAATTAAGGGTTTTGACTGTGCTACAGTCCCACTTTCATCGTCAGATAAAGTGGATATTTCTGTCACGTCATTAGTTTTTATCGTGTCGTATGGCAGCCCACGACAATGGTAACAGCTTCTTGTACTTCTCTCTTTTTCAAGAGGCACCAAAATATGTTCCTGTCAGAAAAATACTATATGTATACATACACATATATACTTAACAGTAGGGATGGAATCTGGACAAAACAGAAAAGTGGTAAATGCCAGTAAAAAATCCGTCAAATGCCATTTTGCACTAAAACAAAACATGGCTGCCCAAAACTGTCCAAAACTTCAATGCCAAATGAACAATATAAAAACTGGCAAAAACTCAATGACTGGGGGGATTCTGAGACAAATTATGTCATCCATTCAGTTTTGCGAATGTTTGGGACAGTTTTTAGTCATTTTGAATTTTTCCCAGAAAAATGGTTTTCCCATCCCACTGGGAAAAACCTGCGACTGGGAGCATACCCAAAACTATTTTCACTGACATCAGACAAAACAAAATTTCATTTTATTCTGGTTTATTCCAAATCGATAAAAACTAGAGCTAAATTACATTCGGCCCATGTATGGTCGAACACCTCAGCTCAGGCTCTCTAAATAAGGCCGTCAACACCCCAAAAAAGAGGAGAAGACGAAGACGAAGTACTCTCTCACTCTCACACTTCATAAAAATTGTCGGACTTTTTTTCTATCAAAAAGATTTTTTTTTAAATTTAAGGCTTCACCTCATATTGTCAAATCAAGAGGAACGACCTGACAATGTGAGCCGAGCTAAATACGAAATAGATTCCCATAAATTTGGCGAAATGTGAGGGAAAGCGAAAAGAAAGATGCTTCTTTATAGAATTGAAATTGTGAGTTTGAAAAGCGGCTTCTTGTTTGACGCCACCATCTTTCATAAAAAATAATCTTCGCACGTATGCAAATTGTAGCAAGTCATATTCTAATTTGAAATTATTTTTTGGAATACGGCATTGGGACTTCGAGGATTTGTCTCTGAGCAAGGAACCTTTTTTGAAACGGAGCAATCTGGTGATTGAAAATCTAATGCGGTATTTAAATTCGACTTGTACACGGAAAACCCTAAGTCGACCTTGCGTTATGACATAAATAATTCGTTTTGCATACATATGTATATTTTGGCCATATCGTGTATTTTTCCCAACGAGATGTTTAAAACTGTCCGAAATTTGCAAAGCATCTTGTAAATGCATTAAATTGTGTGTGTCTCACAATGGCCCAACTGCTGGACTTTGTCCGTCTTTTATGGGACGATGTGATTTTGGTCAGTTTTGGACGTGGAAAAGTTTTTTTTACGAATTTTATAGGTGTTCACCCATTTCTCGATCTCTTCTCGGTTCCGAAACTGTTAAACGAATACAATGGAAAAGATTGAGGAAAGCAAGTAAAAATTAAATATTAGAGAGTACATAATTGAATTCATGTAATTTTGTTGGAAAGATTTGGCTAAGTTCGTGACGCAATAATAATAACAAACACTCCTGCACTTGATTTGACATTCGTCTTACGCAAGATGAACCAAATGCTGGTCTTCTACTGTCACGAAAATTGCAAACTGGAACTGAATTTATCACAAAAATTATGATTCTTTTTGCATATCGACCGTGAATACGGATAAATGGCTATATGATTTTTTTCTCACAGGTTTTCCATGTTGAACAAAAATCGTCATGACGGTATCGGCCCTATTGAAACAAAAACATGTAACATGTAACGTGGCATTAATCACCATGAAAATACAAAAGCCTCATTGATGAAATGTAATAAATAAATGTAATAATAACACATGGGTGATTTTTCAACTCTGGTGTGTAGTATTACCTCTCAGAAAGAACACTCAAAAATATGCCCATTGTGTAAATCCATCATGGAATCCAAACCCAACTCTAGTGTCGTCTTAACACAAATGGTTGCAGACGGACCGGCAAATTTTGTTAAATCAATAAAATTCTGAAACAGTTTTGGCTGCAAAGCATACGAACTTCTAAATACTCTAAATATTCTAAATATAAGTATTTTAAGCTTCTTATACAAAGTCATTTCTTATAACAGTATACGATGGTACATGGTATTTTACATTTGTAAAACGCAGCGAGATCTCTATTTAAAAACAAAAATCCAAGACATTCATTAATTTAAAATAATGTTAACTCGATCCAAAACTGACTACAATTTTTTTATGGGAAAGCATTTCCCTGTTGTGTCCTAATAAACTGTTTATGGCTCACTCAAACTCACACACCTGTGCATTTTGCACCCCTATATATGTACATAATTCCAAAAGGGTGAAAAGTTGATGGCTCCTTTTTTTACTGTAATGTGATATGACAAGTGAATTCACTTTTTTTGGGAGGATTTTAATAAAGTAATCTAGTTGACTACGGGATCATTGGCCGAGATCATGATCCCTAGAGTCGTTCTGTGTGTGAGAATATCTTTCTCTTTTACCAAGACAGTACCTATAGCTTATATTTTATGGGCCGGTATGAGATCATCATCTTGAGATTTTGAGAGGTGTAATCAGAAAATATGAGTGATGGAAAGGGAGAAGATTGGAGAGGAAATAAATAAAAATATATATCATTTAAGAGTGACTGAGATCTTTGGGTGCTGGAAGGGTCTACATGGCCTTTGATTTGCATGTGTGATGAGTGTTTGTCTGTTCGAGTACAAAAATTACGTTCAAAATATTAACTTAAAGTCTGAGCGGAAGTCAATTTTCCTGGGTATTGTGGTTATTCAAGGTTCGTCATTTTTTATAATTTTCAACTGGGATAAAAAAATTGAATTGTGAATTGTGACTAGGTTTTTGCTTTGGTTTTGTATTTTTTGGAAAGTATTACAGTACCTGAAAATGGAAGTGTACACCGTTCGGTCACCTTTTGTACATATTTTGTTCTTCCTTAATGGGTTATTTAAAAAGGGATCTGGAGCTGAAACGTTGGACAAATTTATAGATTTAATTCAATGCCCAACTTGATATTAATAATTTTCTGGAACTTTCCAAATTAATTCGTTTTCACTCTTGATATCCACTTGTTCAATTCACCCTCTCATTTCAAATTGAATTCGTCGGCTCTTCACTAGACCAGGTTGCATTTATATCTCGTAATTCGAGTTATTTACGGTCAAAATGATCTGAATTCTGAAGAAAGAGCTCATACTTGTCGCGTCATCGTCTCCATAAATTGTACGAGCATTAGCTTTGAATTTATAAGGGAAAATTTTAATCCTTCGTCATTCGTAGGTTGCTCTGCGTTATGCAATAAATCGTTATTTTCAGTATTTTAAATTTTGAAAAAAACTTCAGCTGATTCATCTCAGTCCAAGTAGTACTTAGTAACCTTTAATAAAAAGCAATATTATGATGCTTATTTTTAATAACTTTCTTGGCATTACTATCACGCAATAACTAAAGAGACAGATCTGATAGTTACATTAATTTGAACCATGCTTATGGTTCAAGTTGCAGCATCGAGCTGTCAAAAAGTGCTAATTTAATTTTACATTTTTATCTATATTTCCTAAACTGCTGGAAATCGAAACTACATAGATCTCACTGTTGCTCATTCTGAGCTTAAAATTTCTTATATCAAAAATTAGTGTTAGAATCGGGGAAAAACTAAAATCGGTATTTACCGGTAAATACCGGTATTTGCCATTTTGGACGTCCAAAACCTAGCTGCCCAAAGCCGCCCAAAACTTCATTGCCATATACACAATGTAAAAAAGGGAAAAACTCAATGACAGGGGGCATTGTGAGACAAATAATATAATGCATACAGTGTGGGCTTTGGACAGTTTTGGACAGTTTTTGACATTTCCCGGGAAAAACGTTTTCCCAATCCCACTGCGAAAAACCTGTGGCTGGAAAAACCCCAACGCTAAATGCACCTTGGGGGCACTCAATGGATACGATTAAACCGTTACTTTTGCAGTGTTCCATAGTTTCGTTAGTTTTGATTAAGGCCTGCGATAAGGCAACCCGTAATACTCAAAGCTTTTCTTATGGGGTAAAAAGTAACACCTTGACGACAGCTTAACATTGTGATAGATAGATAGATATTTATTTAATCATGTTATAGCTTAAAGGCCACAGCCTGCACACAATATGTATAAGTCACAATACAGGTATATAGGGTTAAAAGTATTTACATGGATAAAATGGAACAAACAAAAAGGTTAAATCAATGTAATACAGTAATTGTAGTCCAGACTTTAGGTTGCATTATATATAAATAAACTATTCGTTTAATATTGTGGAGCGAAGAAGCAGAGTTCCGACGAAAAAGTTGTAGAAGTCATGGATTTGATTCAACGTGTATCTGGTAAAGATTTTATATAGATGTCTCGGGTTTGCTATAGCAAATCTGGTATCTCTCCTATGGAAAACGTACGCTTAACATTGTGTCAGGCATGTATTTGGATCTAAATATATCTTTACCTGCAGCCAGTATACACAATTCATGCAAATATCGATCCTAATAACCCTGAATACAAAAAAATCTGCTCAAGCAATAGTAGCTCGAGTTATTTCCTTATTTTGAAAAAAATATGAATATGAAACTTTATCACTTAAGAAATAACCTTGGGCAACTTAGTCGGCTGCATATTTTTTTCAAAAATGAAATTCAAGTTTTTTCTTTAATTGTAGTACTTTTGAGACTACCATCTTGTATCTAATGTCCCCACTTTAAAAACGTTAGAAACACATGGATGGACGGAAAAAGATATTTTTCTGGGAAACAGCCCTACCCTCAAAATCAAACATTTTCCCGGAGAAAAAGTTTTTCAAAAATGTACAAAACCTCTGCCATGCATGTAAACATGACTGAATTCGTGTCACAATGCCCCAGTCATTGTAATTTTCCCAGTGTTTGCATCGCGCATATACCACTGAAGTTTTGGACACCTACATATGTAGATCTGGACACTAAGGTTATGGACAGTTAGGTTTTGGACGTCTACAACAACATTCATGTACATCATTCAAAATGTACATCGCCGGCACCCAACTCTAATTTAAATCCTGATAAATCCGAATACAAATTAATAACCTCTCACAAAATGATTGGCTTTACCCGTTTCCTTTCCAATCTTAATCTTGTCATTCAACACGAAATTACGATAAGATAATTTATATCTTCGATCAGAATTAAAAAAACTGAATTACGAATACTTAATTTATTTTGCTTCGAAGTTTAACTTCCACATTGAAATCACCTGCCGTTCAGCAGCTTCCCAGTTCCCAGCTCTAGTTCAATCCTGGCTAAAAACGGATCTGCTCAGCTCTTTATTATAACCATGCATGAATGCAATGTAGGTAAAGTTGAGAGGTTGATGAACTACCACCACCACCACCACCACAAACACCGTCTCTCTTTCATATATATATATATTTCTTTTCTGAGAAGAATGCGAATATTTGAGTCATGGAGTCAGATGAGATGAGCCTCAGATGGCAAAAGTGGCGGATGGATGATCCCATCCGCAATTCGCCATCCACTTCTTTTTGGCAGTAAATGGCCGTATGAAGAGAAAGAGAGAAAAGATTATGATTATTGAAGTTGAAGTTGAAACGGGCTCCAGAGACAATTCGAAAGAAAGGAGATGGGAAATTAGGTCTTTTGTAAACTGCAGATGGAGGCGCATTTAGCATTTCGATATGTTCGCCGTTTGTTAAAAAAGGTGCAGTTCGACTGTGCATGGAAGATGGGTATAAGGTATAAGGCAATGAAGGAAATGGTGGGATTCAGGGTCTTGGATTATTGGCTGAGAGGATGAAATAATGTTTGAAAGCTTAAGACTCGAGAGGGAATTTCGATAGTCGAAATTTAAAGTTGGAAACGCAATTAGAAAAGGCTACAAATGTTGAATTTTATGGAGCGAGTTTTCTTCAGTTATGGTTGGGAGCAGGATATTTTATTGACAGCTTCCCCAAATTTATTTCATTAATGTCAGATATAATTTTACAGAGACTCGAAAGAAAACGAAGGCGATTTCCAATGTATTTTTTTTGGAAAATATGCTGTTTTTTTGGACGTTTTCCTTGTGTTGTTATCCAAAAATTATCTAGTAGTTTTCAGGTTCCCAAGTGAACCAAGATTTTTTAAATTAATTTTTTTTCGTGTGAAAGAGCTGTCTTTTATGCTCCAAAAAATCTATGTATTCTCAAATGCATTTTATCACAATTAGCAAGGATTTTTTTCACAAAAAATACCAAATTTTGCATAAATCTGCCAACCTGGAGCTTATCTTGAATTGGGTGACAATAATTCAAATGATGAAATAGTACTGTATAATTCTTTCACTTTATCATTTTTGTTATTTCTGAGCATTGCTGAGTTGAGACACAAACAAATAGTACAAATCTATTTTGCGGTGGAGTCTTTTTACTATCATACTCTATAAGCCTTACCTCCCTATAAGCATCAAGAAGTTTTGATCTCTTGGGGTACGCTTATGAAAGTTTTCCCAGTTTCCCCCAGAAAGAAGCAAACGGGAATTTTTTTGCTTGTCGATTATATTTTTGTCGATAATTTTGTTTCGCTTGAACTCTGCCTGAATTGGTCTGTTAGTATTATTATATTCAATTTTAATTATGTATTCCATACATACACAAAATGCAATCAATTATAAACAATTACATAAATTTCGCATAAATACTCATTGTCAGACATGTATATTAACTCCCTTCCTTACTTCGTATCTAACGTAATCAAAATTCCGTTACATCCCGATTTCCAACAATTATCGTTTTCCCTGTCGAAGCCGAATCCTTTGTTTTTCTTCGCAAGAAGTTTTCGCTTACTTCAAAAACAATTGCCAACGAGGAAATATTGAAAATAAGTACATTTCTTACAACCCCTAAATTCTAAAGCTATTTAACTAGTATTTTTTTATAAAAAATTCTTGACTTCGCATCTAGACAAAAAAGGCCAATCCTGGCAAAAACCCTGAGCCATCCTCTCGCATTTAATTTTCATCAAGCCAAAAATCCGACACAGATTCAAGACATCTTTAATAGAATGATTCATCCTCTGTTTCCATCTCTCTTTTTTCTATCTCATTTCTCAAGTGACAAGTGAGTTTATACGTAAGGAGATGAATGTCGATTGTTATGATTATTGTTACGATGGGCTTAGCTCGTACGCGGGCTGCTTCTTGATTACACTTTGAGACTCTGAGACTTTCAGAGCGCCATATTTCTGCCCATTTTCAGAATTCACGGCTTGCATCTGCTGAATGCATCTGAAAAAGGATTGACGATGAGACGGGCATACACGGTAGTGCTGTTCTTATTACTTGGAAGTCACATATATGTTCGCAAAGTAATATTCAAAGTCTAACATTCGAACATTCGAACATAGGATGGGTCTTAGACGTCGTCCCGAGATTAAATTTTTTTGAGAATGAGAATTACTATGAATGTTAGGCAACAATGGAGTTTTGAGGCTTCTTTGAGACTGCGAATCTTCTAATCAGAAGAGAAGTGGAAGAGAGAAGAAAGATGTTGCATGGATGTCACTTTGGGTTTGAAGCAGGTCTGTGGTGTGTCTGGTTTATGAAGCTGACGAGTATGGTAACTGTTTCTTGGGGGAGTCGAATTAAATTCGATGAATTCTGGAGGAAATTCTCTTTTAAATCTTATATAAAAGTTTTTGTTGAACATGATTTTATTCGCCGTTCTTGCATTTACCTAATTGGCACTTTGTGTATTTTCCGTGAATTCGAAAACACAGAAACTGTTTTTGTTAGGATTAAAAAAATTAGAATGGTTTAATTGGATAAACTAACGTGTGTCATCATGTCATCATGTTTCTGAAATTTAAATTTCCGTATTTTTGAATTTTAAATTTTACAACAGGTTTTCATAGTACTGAAAAGAGCTGAGTTATTATAAACCAATTTCCGCTTTTATACAGCACCAGGGTAGGAGTCGGGGAAAACTGTACTTGATGAACACCTGGAAGACATCATTTTGCCCTTGTTCAAAACCTAGTAGCCCAAAGGTGTCCAAGTCTCCGATGCCAACACAATTTAAAAAGTGGAAAAGAAACTCACTAATATGGGGGATTGTGAGTAATCAGCTACGCTTCGGGAAAAACGGTTGTCGTCTCCCGCCGATAAAAAAACACCTGTGGTTCCAGTATGCAATTCAAATACAAACTCCCGGAAATACTCATTCTGCCTTAATTTGAAACCGCCTTGGTCTTTCAAATTACTAGTTTCAAATCCAGAATTGTTGGCACGTCCAAATTGACCATAGAATCAAATGCCTTTACGCAAGATTTCTTTACTTATTTAAGTCGAACAGCACCTAAAACCGTTTCCTTACTGAGCTGCATGAAACAAACTCATTGAAAATGAATGCACGCGTATAAAACTGTTACTCCAGAAAAGGAGATAATGGGGCAGCCGTGATAAAGGGTAATTCTTCACGGGATAATCAGATCTGCGCAAAATATTTACATGTGGCAGAGAAAATGGTAGTTTCAAAAGGACCATGAGTGCTACATGTTCAAATGTTACATTAAAAAATTTAAAGAATAAATAGCTAAACTGAGCTTTGATGAAGACTCCTCTAGTCCACACTTAATCTAAATACAATGTCTGCCTAAACAAGAGAGAATGCTCTAATACGTATATTCTTCTGGAACAATTTAGAGTCCAACCTATCCATGGGTCCCATTAGTTGCAAGCAGTTTCTTGGGTTTTTCCCAGCCACAAGCTATTTTCCATTGGAATTGACCGAAAGACGTTTCACCGAGGAAAAGTCCCTGAGGTCCTTCGAAACTGTCCAAAACGTTCGCCGTATGCATTACATTATTTGTCTCCCAATGCCCCAGCCATTTGGGTGGATTCCCTGGTTTCTACATTTTGTGTGTATGGTATTTAAAGCTAGGTTTTGGAGAATATCGGTAATTGCAATTTACCAATCGTAGTTTTTTCCCGGTGTCTATACCAATTTAAAATACCAATACCAAGGCGACTTGAAATGTTTAGAAGAGTTAACGATGCAAGAAAAATCCATCTGCCTAAAGGCTGGATATATTTTTAATGGTAGTAGGGAAAACGTGGAGCTGAACTCAAAAATGGATGATTCCGTATCGGTTTTGTTACGTAATTTTTGATTGAAATTCTCACCAAACACCGAGTGAAGGGGTACATGCTGACATTTAAATCATATGAAATTCTATTTAGTTACGATTACGATATAGATTTCCAGGGAGCACGAGAACTGCCCTACCGTAAACTGCCATGGCGAAACTGCCAGATACGAAAACTGCCAGGTGCGAAAACTTCCAGTACGAAAACTGTCG
>JAHZMY010002572.1:0-11147 GCA_027743915.1 Seira sanloemensis | reverse complement strand
CCCATATTATTAAAGGGAAAAGAATACGGCTTCTTTTCCCCACTCAATTTGTCGGAAATAGTTATAGAATGCATAATATAACTTTACTGAGCTTATAGCTTTCACATAAAATATGGTGAAATCCTTATCTAGTTTCTCGAGGTGATCTGCAGGTTTTTTATAGCCTTGTCTGCTACCTAAGCACGTAGGAATGGGCCGATCTAGAATTGAGACTGTGAAGAGGTCAAAAGTTTATATAAAATGATAATATGAGTGAAATTATTTTATGCCATTTTAAACCATCCAGAATTTCTTTCACCTTTCACTAGCTCACTATTTTGTCTAGTGAATTAAGGGATCGTAATCAAATTTTTTGAATGTACGTACTTGACTAAATTTGCATCAGCTAATGCAGCGTAGAATAGTAAGAAGAGGAAGCAGGGAAAAATAAATTGGTCAGGTGTGGCCTACATACCATAAAACAATAAGATGGAGGTAATATTTCCTCTATTTCATTTCCCATGGCTTTTTCTCATAGAATTTTTATTCCGAGAGCGTCTCTGGTTTGCATTTCAACACCAAATTTCATTACATTTCTTTCTTCGTTGAGGACTTTTGAAAGGTAGAATTTGTCTTATTTCATTTTCCACGCGAGACATCATGATTTCTTTAAAAGGAATTGCCACCTTTTTCAAATCTTTTGCTTTTCTGAACTCTCTCTCCGAAGAAAGAAGAGCCATTAAAAAGGCTGAGCTTGTAAACAGAATGCATTAGTATTAGTAGGAATGTATTATGGAAATTCACGGGAGCGGTGTGCCCTATACGCTCCGCGCTGCTGAAGCATTTGCATTTCACCTCGCAAAAACCATTTTCGTCCATTATCTACCGAGCCTTCTTGCATACAACGATGGTTTGTGCGAGTGCGAGGTTATCCGGGTGACTGGATGACTGGCAATAGATCACGAAGGAAGTTAATTTAACATCGTACCACATTTTTAGAAACATCAATAAACTGGTAGTATTTTGGCTTAAACGCTTTCTCCAGCTTTCCTTTACGTTAATTTTTTATGTGAGTCTGGAAATTGAGGTGTTTGACTAGTAATTCCGTTGGGGATAGTAAATCAAAGGAGATGCTTAAAAGAGGAACGATAAAGTGCAGTAACAAAATTGACGACCTGCTTTCTCCCAGAGCATACCAAACCCTACAGTTATATGCGTCCGTGGCTATATGTATTTTTGTCATTATTCCTATTCGCGGAAAATATCTCATCAAAACTACGTATATTTTCATTTCAGCGTGTGTTTACACTTCTTCTTGAAACATGCGAAAAGCCTCCCCCAGGAGATGTGAGTAAACATTCCTTGATACTTTTATGCAACACTGACCCCTTAACACGATGAAATATGAGGGGAAAGTCACAAAAGAACCCAGTAGGAAAACCGTCTACATTCAGTCATAGAGAGTAGAGTTCTATGAAACATTTTCATTCACCAACTTTCACCATAACCAAAGGAAAGTTGAAATTTCAGGCAAACTAACAATGAATTTTGGCAAATCATTTTATATTTATACGTTTTTACTAGAAAACTTTGTCGGCTACAAAATAGTAGGATTGCCATTTTCAAATTCTTTTGTAAACAACCGATACTATAATATTTTTACTATACGACACAACAGCAGAATGAAGATGGGATTTAATGAGAAAATGTCACTGAAATGAGTGACGCGTTGTGTAAACCGTANCGTAAATACGTACAAGTCTTTGTCAAAATCTAATACAAATTTTAACAGCGAAATTTACGACGGTATAAAAAAGAAATGATTGGAAGGCGGAAAATATGGCTTCATCATCTACTATTGGACGGTTTCTTCTTTGCGTCGAGCCTTTTCAAACACTTTTTGGTGAGAATGTATGAAGTAAACACAACTTTATCTGTAGAAAAGGCAAAGATTTCTGAGGGGCATTGTTAAAGTGGGTTTTTGATGAAGTCTTTTCCTCTCCTGCTTCCTCTTTTTTCCCAAAGTGTGGCATTGTGTCACACTAGCCATATCTCTCTCATTCAACCTGAGCCAACAAAGTTAACAAATTGTAGAAATCATGAAACCAAGCTTTTTCTCTTACCTTCCAGGAATTTCCTAGATATTCACTCACTCCCTCGCTCACATCCACCTTTTGAGCTGGAGGACATGCGGCAGGGAAAAATATGATGAGAGTGAGGCTGAGAGTTACATTTTCTATCTTTTCTCTTATTTTCTTTAAAAACTCAGAGGCTCTCCCACACTCTCTCCGGCACGCATCAGTGAAAATATATTGGAGGAATAAAAAAGTTTTTAAAAAATTGCTAGGAAGGTGGAAGTGAAAAAGGAAATGTACGGGACCTATAGAGTGTTTGTTGGAGGTATGTATGTATTCACAGGTATGTTTCTGACAAGCATTTTATGACAAGATCAAGATAGCTCAAAAATTTCTTTGTTTTATAGTTTTATGCCTGACTTATTCAAATATACTTTTTACTAAAGAAAGTAGTCAGTCAAAGTCGAATGAGTCTGCACAAAGGCGTAAAAAATTGCCTTTTTGCCCAAGAGAAAGCTCCCGAACACTTGAAAAGTTACGAGAATATAGATGATGTGACATAAAGCATGAAATTTACGCTGGCACTTTGTAATGATACGAAGCTCGTGTGGCCTTTTCTAGAGAGTTCCTTCACTGCGCCTGGTGATTACTTGAGCAGCCCCTTTCTTCTCGAATGTGATTTACATGCATGAATATTTAAATTTGTGATACGGCTGCTCCAGGTAAACTTGCTCCGGAAGGAAGGCAGTATCAAGGATTAATGAAAGACTTCTGTAGAAATTCCTACACAGAAG
The DNA here is from genome assembly GCA_027743915.1 of Seira sanloemensis. Lineage (NCBI taxonomy): Eukaryota > Metazoa > Arthropoda > Collembola > Entomobryomorpha > Entomobryidae > Seira > Seira sanloemensis. The sequence continues at coordinate 8,299 of JAHZMY010002572.1, read as the reverse complement.
CTTGGATGCTTTAACAGCTCCAAGGATTTTGACATAATTTGGCTGGCTGGAATGTTGAATTTCATTATTATTCAAAAAGCCTTCCTAATAAAGAAATATAATATGCACATACATTTGTGCAGCAGCACAAATGCAAGCAATACATGCAAATTTTCTTAGCTCCCAAAAGTACTCAAAAACTCATTTCATATCATTGAAAAATGACGGTTATTCCTTCACAAACGCTTGCTGGGGCAAGGCGAGAAAGAGAAAGTAATATCAAGCACGACGTCCCTTTTCACAAATGTCATTTTAATGAAAGTTATGCTTATCCAAACACTAAACATTTACTTGACCGGGAAAGATTGGTACAAGCACAATCCATCTCTTCGAGCCAGGCTCAAAGTAAGTATAAGTCAAGTACAGATTGAACCAACGAGCGTAAAAATGTCTAATCATTTCACCCTTGTTTTCCCTTTATTTTTACTATCCATTTCTCTTCTACACCTCGCTCTGTTGGCTCCAATAGCTTTCCACGAAATTGGTTACACTGCTTGCTTTCCCCATTCTTCTCCTTCAAGAGCTATTCTCGCAGACAGAGCTGGAAAAAAGACTGTTGCAAAAATAAGGACTTCTCCATTTTCTCTGAATGACACTCGCAATTTTCTGTACGTTTTTTGAAGCAAGCAACAATCTGAAGTGAAGACTGGCCCTATTTTGGAAAAGCACTCATCCTGACTCTTACTCCATCTTATTTAATAGTTCTCGCTAAAAAGAAATGTGAATGATTCAAAACAGTGCACACGGTACAAATGACTCATGCAGTAAGTATCAAGTTGAAGAGGAAGCAAAGGACATGATGGAGTAGAGATCTATAAAAGAGATTGCTTCCTGGGAGCAAAAATGTAGCGACAAGGCACGGTAGGAAAAAAAAGTTGCTTTATAGCCTTTTCCCCTTGATTCAATTATATTCCTCTCAGATATCAAGTTGAATTGAGGGAATGAACTGGAAAGCGAGAAGGAAAAAGGTTTTTATTTTTTGTCGCTCTTTTTAACAAGAGTGCTACTTCAGAAAAGTCTCATCCCATTTGTTCAACTTGTTTGCTATCGCACAAAAATTGCTGCTGCAGAATCTGAATATATGGCAGATATCGATTTATCCGTATGTTTTGTACAAATTTGATTTTTACCACTGTCTTAAAAATAAATAAGCACTTTTGTCTGTGCGCGGTAACTCTTTCGGACATTTGTTTTATAATGCTGAAAAAGGATTTCTCTACTACTGCTGAAGGATTTCTTTGAGTTAATAAAGCTTACAAAGGATAAGTAAATAATTGTTCTTGTCAGAATGATTTCGCTTTTTTTGCTTATGTATGTAGCTTGACTGGATAGGAAAATTAAGTGCATGGGATATAACGCCTCATACAGAGAGTTTAGACATGAGTGTAATACAAAGTGAAAGTCAGTATGATTCCTTTGTAGAAGTTGGGAGCAAAGGGAGACATGCCAAAAATAAATTTTGTTTATTCCAAACTTTCTCCAGTAGCCAGACATATCAAAGGGAACATGAAAGTAATTGCATAAGAATGACATCATTCAAATTTCTAGACGTTATCCCTACGTATTCTCTGCGTATATTTCTTTTCTCACCGCACACAAGAGAAGGGAAAAACTACATTTCGACAAAGTCACGACCAACATAATCATGTTGGCTTCACTTTGCTCACTCCATTTTATCCTCCATACAATGTCTCACTTGGAGATCAAACAAGGATTTTGCAATTGAGTTTTGCATGTGCGCGTCTCTTTTACATATGCAAACTTTGTTTACTACATATATGTAGGGCCATTGTCCAAGTCATGATGCCTCCAGAAATAATAAAAAAACTCACTCTCTCTCTCTCGTCCACCGACGAATCCATTTCGAAGATGGATTACAACTTGCTTCAGATTTCTAATGCATACATTATTATTTTGACAAGGCTCTTTTGAACTTGAAAGTTGAAAGAATGAAAGTTATGCATTTCAACTACAAAAGAAACGAAGCACGTCAAAACATAAGCGTACTCCAAAACTGACTAGAAAATAGGAATTTTTGTTTACTTTTCAAATGACATTGGAATCCGCATACATATGTAGGTAACTATTTTTGTCTTTGTTGTACAATTTGTAGAAGTAAAAGGCTTTCAATGTGTACGAGCCTGTGAAATGTGTATTTTAAAAGAGGCTACCACAAACATATTCGAACCAGGTATGCAAAGCTCCTGTTGTATCCAATTTTCGTCGAGCACACGTGGACTAGAGGCATTAGGCACTTAAGTAGTTTCCAAGAAACCAATAGAAATTCAGAGAATTGTTTTTTGAGATTTCCCATCCTTCTCCAGAGGTTAGTGAGCCGAGTCGTACGTGAAAAGTGCGTTTTCCTAAGGAACGTTGTATTGAAACCCAGGTAGCGTCTTAGCTTGATATGTTCCAGACAAGCAATATTAAAGTCTTCGACTCAACCATGGAACCAATTAGATGAGCTCGATATATATCCATGCCTGGATCTGATTCGGGTTTTTTCATTCATGTTTTGAAAGTAAAGTTTGCCTTGAATCTGTCTTCTAGCAATGCTGCATTTCAAAATCTAGAATCTCATATATCTCTGTTTAAAAGCTTCTTTTTACTTACAAAACACAAAAAATGCTACTGACAATTTTTTGCAGACATATTTGAAACTCTTCAGGAGATTTTGAAGACCATTAATAACACCGGATTGATTTTGTAACGATTTAGAGATGTTTGACTTCATTTCTCCAACGGTTGCATGCTAGAATCAGCTCAGAAAATTTTAAAGTTGATGCTTGAATAAGAGTTTTGACGGTATTATTTAAGAATGTTGTGAGTTTCAAAAGGCTCTTAGGTATGAGTTAGTTTTGTGCTACGAGGATAATGCCTAGCAAAAACATGTTTTACATAGGTATACACCTTATGTACATATATTTCTAGGTGGGTTCTTACATGAAATATAAAAGCGTCTTTGCTACAAGATTTTGGCTTCTTTTGTGTCATTGCCTATTCATATTTGAAACTCTTCAGGAGATTTTGAAGACCATTAATAACACCGGATTGATTTTGTAACGATTTAGAGATGTTTGACTTTACCTCTCCAACGGTTTTGTGCTAGAATCAGCTCGGAAAAATTTAAAGTTGATGCTTGAATAAGAGTTTTGACGGTATTATTAAAGAATGTTGTGAGTTTCAAAAGGCTCTTAGGTATGAGTTAGTTTTGTGCCACGAGGATAATGTCTAGCAAATGCCTTTTTACATATGTAGGTATACACCTTATGTACATATATTTCTAGGTGGGTTCTTACATGAAATATAAAAGCGTCTTTGCTACAAGATTTTGGCTTCTTTTGTGTCATTGCCTGTAAAAATTTTCATGCGCATAAAAATTCTATACATTTTGCTTTTGTGGTTTACACACTTTCTGATTACTTTTCGTCTTTTAAAGTGTTGCATAACAAAACGCAATATAGATTTCGTTTTATTTGTAGAATTCTTGTACTACTTTTCTAAATATTCATGTGCTCCGAAGAATGCCTAAAACTCTAAAGAAAAAGTTTAAAAAGGAAGGAAATATAAAGGGATTTTTTTTGCGTTCTGGGAAAGAACTTGAAAAAATAATGTTAAACAAGTTTTATCTCTGTTGTATATGTACATATATTCCCCTCTACGAAACTTTACATTCTTCATGATACAATGTAGTGGATTTCTCGCAAATGAATGCAAATAGCCTACTTTTTCGAAGACGTAGAGTCAAGTATTATTCAGGAAACAAAAGATGCTGAAATAGGTAAACTTTTCTCCACAAAAAGACTAAAGCCTTTTAGGTTTTTAGAAAATAGTATGTCCCTAAATGAAACTAGGTATTTATATGATTGTTGCCGAACACATTATTATTCATGACTTTTTCTACCAATAAACTATATGATATTGACTAGGTACAGTTTTTATTTAGAAAGTAAAACGGAGAAGTAGAAAGAAACTCGACGGAACTAATTTTTAATCCTCGTTGATTTGTTAGAAACGATCATTAAAATAGATAAATGTGCTTGTTACGTATACGGACACTAAAAGTTTGCTAGCACAAACTTATCTATTCAAACTTTACTAAAATAATTTTGCTTTGCTAATTTGTTTTGCGATCATTATCAAAGGCAGGTAGTGACTGGTGGCTACAATAAAAATACTGCAGCACGTAAAGTCAATTTAGTCATTTGTTGATGTACACTGGTAAAGAAATGGGAAAACTTTTTCAATGGAAAATAAAAACATATGCAGCATTTTTTGTGAATAATTTGATTCATCAAGTCAATAAGATACTTAAAATTCCATCATGTTGCATTTATCAATTTCCCTGTTCGTTTGAAGAAAGCACTTTATTCCACGAGGTTCATTCACTACGACAGTCAAGGTCGGTTAAAAAATCTCAATTCCGTTCCATCCTTTGCGCTGTGACTGACTGACTACATCGATATTTTAGAACGGCTTTTATATGGAATAGAACAAACAACATTTTGCCATTTTAAAATCTTTGAAAGACTAACGACGAACTTGTTACTCCGTTACCGTTTGTCCTTGGAGAATTAAGTTGTAAAATCTCGTTAGCATAATATAAAGTTTGGCAACTTTCTGTGCATTACGGTCTGAAATTACGCGGAATCTTGGGCAATACGTTGGATTCCTAGATTTAAAGAAAATTTGGAAAGCCATTTATCAAAAGTAAACTTTTCTTCTTTTGAAAATTTGAAAGTTAAACTTGAAAGATGGAAATGTGAAAGCGTACCGAAAATGTCATTATCTTTTGCACACTTGATCAAATATTGTCTGACGTATGTGCTTACTTCAAGGGAAAGTTCTGCTTGTCAGTAGCATTGGCCACAACCAGTGTGGATCACAGTTTGACTTCTTTAATCCATTCACTCCATGGCTGCATAGACATTTACATATGCATTTTATTGAAAATTTTGCACACTAAAAGGGGTCAGAACGGTGTCTAAAAAGTAAAGCATTGTTTTGCTTTAGTTTTCACCAAAGCAAAACTGCATTAACGTAAGATGGCGAGAAAAACTAGGGTACATCTCAAATTCCCCTAGAGTAAATATTGCTATTTTCTAGTCTACAGCAATTTAACCCGTGATTTTCAAGACGAGCATTTTTATTTAGTGCGAGAATGAAAGAGATTCAGCCACGGGCAAAGGACGACTGCCTATCGACTAACCTTATTATTTACATTTGTATGTTTTGAACAAACTTTCCATTTCATTTTTAAAGTTAATGGCCCAGAAATCAGTGTAGAAGTGAAGCGTGCTCACCCATGTATCTACAATGGAAAAAAAACGACTATAAACACAATTTTACGTCTCCAACTTTGCCTTCAAAGGAATACATAGATGCTTTGGAATGGTCGAAAACTAGAGTAATTTGCTGACTCGCTGGTAAAAAAATATTTACGAGTTGCAGAAGGCAAAGCTATACAAAAATGAAACAATGAAACGAGTCCAAATAATGCGGTACAAAAGAAAAGATGTGTTTACTTCAACTTTGTCATTATACCGTCGCCAGCTCGCCTTTCTCCACGACCAAGTATACGCTCCTATCTCTCTGGTGAAAGTTTATGGAGAAAATGCTGCGATATCATCAGGAAGTTGCAAGTTTTCAAATTTTAGTATCTCGTGTATATAAAAACCGAAGCAATTAGACTTTAGAGTTGCATCTCTCTCTCTCTCTCTCTGACATGAACTCCCCGATGAATGCGTCTAGTAATGCCTAAGATGATACTACAGCTTATAAGCTCTAAAGCACTTCCCTTAAAACAAAATATAAGATTTTTTCTTCTCCTCAAAACCTTCCCCGTCCTTTATTTAGCAATTAAAGCGAAATTGCGTAGGTACATTTAATGCAAAGCTCATATTGTGTTTTTGTCCTCTAATAAAATCGAGGCAAGCTTTGTCTAATCGGAAACAAACTTCTTGGCAAACAGTCAAAAAGCAGCAGCTAATCTGAGGGTAATTTGATATGCAAAAAAACCTTTCCTACTACTACCCATTCATCCGCGTGCTTTGGAATGGTGGGCGGTAGGAAAAAAAGAAAAAAATACAGTGAGAGGAAAAGCCAATTCAATTTGTTGTCCAAATTATCTCATCGCGACTACATTATTGACACGGGAAAAGTTGAGTTATTTTAGGTGATAAACTCATCAAAAATAGATACCATGGGCTGGTTAGCTGGCGTATACATATGTAGCTTTGGGTATGCACAGGGTGATTCAATTTAGTGAGCTTTTGTGAACGTGATTGACTTCTATGCTCTGAACCAGGCTTTATGAAGTAGGGATTTGTTTTAAGCAAATTATATTCCTATGACATGCACGACTAATGTTGATACTAAATACTAATATGGAAAAGCATATCTACATACCAAACCTAATCTAAAAATAGACAGTCACTTTTTATCTTGACTGGAACGAAGCTAACCTGTCGATCGAACGATTGAGTAAGCAGTGAGAGAGGACCCAACTGTAAACCAAAATATCGACTTTCATGGCTGCAGGTAGAAAGATGTGAACCGGGATGCGTTGTGCGTGAAAAAAACTGCAAGTAATCCAGATGAGATTTAGAATCTTTCAATGACAAGTTACATTTTACGAAGGTAATCTACGATGAAATATTAGACTTTCATTAGATCACGATGAAAGGAAACGTGGGATGGTTAATGATAGCATTTGTATTGATTACAAGTTAGCGTACTTACCTTTTTTCTTAGTATTGCATTCCAGCTCAAAGCGTGAAGACTCTTGAACTTCTGGATTTTATACTATATTTGCCCTTTTCCCTTTAGGATTAATAAAATGGAAGATAAACCGGCTTGTATTGTGTTTTTTGCGCGTTCTACGCTTGAAAAGTTGGTGAAAATACACGAAAAGTTTTTTGTTCTTTTTCACTTCTTGTTCCAATTAAACTTTTCACTACACAAAATTTGCAGATAAAAAAAAGATATACAAGAGGGCAAAGTTCTTCTATTCTGCTCGTATTTTTTTCTCTCTCTTTCTTTTCCCAATTACACTTTTCTTTGTACTGACGAGAGTGCTTATGATGATTGAGTGTATGTGTACAACTTGTTCTATGCTCCTTTCCCTCAATTACAAAACTTTTTTTAGGATTAAGATTAGCCTATCATTACAACGAGATACAAGAGTGTAGCGAAATGAAGAGCTGTAGTGTAAGAAAACGATGAACAAAAGTTGTTCTGAAAAAAAGATTTCTGTTGACAGGACTTTTTCTCCAAGTCAATCTTTCCTATACATGTGCAAGTAAGCAGTATTATTGAATCTAGTTACCCTCAGGAAAAAAACTGCTCTCGTTCTGTCTTGTTGTTCCTTATTATATTCATGAATTTTGCCAAAATTATATATGTATACGGTTAACAATCGTAGAGTAGCTGGGTGAAAGCGTGGATGATATAGGGATACAAAAGGCTTTCCTTGATTGTTGTTGAATTTTCTTTTTTTGAGAAGAAAAAAGAAAGTGAGTAGTAGTTAGCGTGAATGGCCTAGAGTATGCCTGACTAGGCACGTCTTTTATATCTGTTGCATTATACGTGAAAATCCACACACAACGAACGTGTATAATGATGACAAGCAAAAAGCCTCTTCAGCTCTCAGAAGAAGAATGCGAGAGAGAGAGTGAGAGAGAGGCTGGATGAGATAATATGGAATAGAGAGAAAGGAAGAGTCGCTCTTCCAACTCCAATTTGTAAAGCTTTGGCTTTCACTCCAGCACAAGTTTCGTAAGCGTTCACAGTGACGTTCAGGGCTTCTCTGCCTTCTGCTTCCTTTCTCACATGGAGTTTTGAGGAGAAATCGTGTGAGGATGAGGATGTCAATGGGTGAGCGTGCTATCCACCAAGAGAAAGCTACATCAGCATCCCTTTTCACTTACCTTAGCCACACGTTTTACAAGGGAATCAGGCTCCCAATACCAGAGTAAATTAGATGAGAAGATGTGCTACAACAATAATATATAATGCGCTATTTACCTACACACTTTCACGTGTAGACGTGATGTGCGGTGATAGGGTATAAATACTAGCATATAGGGCAAAATGGATTCATACATTTATTCACTCAACAACAAAAGCGTGGATAGGTAGGTATATTGATTTGTCATGTACTCTGAGCCAATGATTGTTTATGGTTGGAAGCAATTTGTTATCCTCATGAGCCCTTTAAATGCATTCCACACCGGGATTCTCTCTCCAGAAATGGGAATCA